>WWET01000020.1:1512450-1537880 GCA_011038615.1 Limnodynastes dumerilii
CTTAGGTCCGTATATTTCCGCCGCACTTAGGGTCGCATTACTCTCCGCCCGATTCACAAGTCCGTCCCTTAGCCATTTCTGACCTTAACCTCTACGTAGACGGCGTATCACTATTACTACACATGCAGTTGATGCAAAATCGATCCGATCCTAAAAATACGCACAGAACTCTGGTTAAAACCGGATCTCTGAATACGGCCCCTGAAGCCTATAGTTACGAAGTCTATCCTATCTATCCACATATCACAGTCTCTGAACTTTCATAGACCCAGCACAGTATACAAGAAAAGTTTATTTTTAGTGTAGGGCTGGCTAGAAAGGGAAGACTTTGGCATGAGTTAGTCAACATCTGTTGCAATATGTGGAACTAACTGTATTTACAACTGAGCATAGCAATAATAATGTATTTGGTTAATGGTGAGGATGCTATGTATTTATGTATATATGCATATATACAACCAATCAGAAACTTGCTTTAATCTGTGTAGTGCATGTCCCTCATTGAAAGCAGGTATCTGATTGGTTGTTGTGATTTTTGGTTATATTTGCACCTCTGAATTGTATTAATGTTAAATATTGCAGGCTGAGTGTCGCTATGTTCCAGCAATGTCAGAATAAGTGGTTTATGCATAGTGGGGCTGAGGGGAGTTATATAGGGGTGAGGGCAGGATTTGGGGTAGGTCATATAAGGTATGTGTACCGGAAGTTAGGTCGCTTGAATTTCTGATCCTTTCCCCCTTATAGCAAAAGTTTTTGCCCTTTTATCTCAGATAGGGCATAGTTTGGTGGTAGCAGTAGGGTAGTGATTGTCAACTGGGATTCTGTGGAAACCTGGGGTTCCCCAAGAGGTCGCCAAGGGTTCCCAAAGTTTCCACATAGTACTGTAGCAGGGATTAGCCCAGGCTTTAACGGCGAGTTCGGCTGAAGTTAGGGTAGCCTTCAGCCGGCGTAACAGAGTGTAATTACGCTGGGACAGGGGGAGTGTCTGGGGGGGTGCATTAGAGCTACGCTGGCCGTACTTACTAACAATTCATTGTTACAGATGGGTCTTCCAGAATGATATTACAGAGTTATTGTGTAATGTTGCAACAGAGTATGACATAGATATTGTTGCGACTTTGTTGTGGTTGAACTACAAGCCTCAGCATGCCTTACTTTATTCTGGCTAGCTACTGCACTGTGTATTAATAAGAGTGTGGAACCTTTATTCTACTATAGTAAATCCTTCTGATGTAAATCACCTGACTGGGTGTCACTTTCAGACTATGCAAACGAATCACGTTCAGCGGAATGAGAGTTAGGTAACAGCGGTGACGAAAAAGGATAAAAATAAAATAAGAAAATGGTCTAGTCACCTTATTATGCAATGAGAGATAAGGGCTAAAATGCAGACAAATAAACTTTGACCCAGGATAGAGGAGAATGACGCAACTGGAAGAGAGTCCTGTCTGGGATATCAGCTGGGATGGAGGCTGTTGGGCAAGCCATGATTGCTAAACCAGGAAACAAAAAGTGAGACTCCTTCTTAATGAAGGGCTTTGTATTTACTGAAGAAGCTTACTTACAAGGAAATAGCAGCTTTAGGTTTTTCCCAGTAGAACATTAAATAATTATCCTGCCCTTAAGCCAAAATCATTTTGAAACAAAATGGCTTCCGATAACAGGAAGTCCTTGGTCTGAGTGATTTGGGATGTTCATATTTACAGGTATTGCACAAAGTGGGGCATTTTAATGTCATTTCATGAAATACCCCCTCCAGCGCTTTTTCTACAAAATCCAGGATTACTCACAGATGTTTGGGAGTCTCTGAGTGTAGGTGATCAGGGCCGGATTAACCATAAGACCCATAGGGAACGCAATGGCGGAACTAGCGAGTTGTGGGCCCAGGTGTAAAATATATATTTTGGCCCTGATGATATCCCAGGTAACCCGGTGGGGAGCAATGGCGGTGTGGTGATGGCGGTTGTGGGCCCTTGTATTATTATGGGTCCCGTGCCATTGCACCTATTGCACCAATGGAAGTTTCGCCCATGAGGGAATATTCCTGGTAGGTTGGGGACATTTTGAGGGCCAGCTGCCAGTCTATCAACCAGGATATTGGCAGTAATGGCATCTCGTTTCTAAGATGCTCTCTGCACATAATGAAGGTCATTAGGATGCTCACTGTATTGAGTGGTGATAACCAGGATGCTCTCTGTGAATTTAGGGTTATCCAAATTTAGGGTTTTGGATTCTGCTGAAGGCAGCTGATAATTTAGTGCTGTNATATATTATTTACAGACAACCTATTGACGTTAATAATACAGTGAAGTAACACAAACTGGTGCAAAGTACACGATTTGAGCACTTTTTTCAATTCTGTTGATTTAAGAAATCTGGATAAAATACCAAAACCAAAACATTTAAGATTTTTTTTTTTTTACAAGACCAAAACAAAATGAAGATTTAGAACTAAAACCAAAATCGGGGGTCGTTGCTCATCTCTAGTGAAATACTAGTAAGTACATGCTGTATTTCATTGTAACACTTTTAGATAAGACTTGTTCTAGTACTTAGATGTTTATACATAACCCCGCCCCCATTACATATCTGCAGTGTTCCTATTAAGGGTTTTTATTCTGTGTTTATCCCACCTACTTTGTGGTCACGCCCATAGTTGATCCCATCCGAATGTTTTAATTCCAGGGTCACTTTAAATTTCCATACCCTTGTAGGATTATTATGTCTATAACACCCTCTTTAAACAACCACTGCCCATTATTCACCACCAAAATGGAATTGGTCTTGCTTGATTCACATTCCTGGCCATTAAATTGTTAATTTGGGAATGGAAAAATTTACTTTACAAAGTTATGAATTAGCAATTTTTATATAACTTGTCAGGGTTTCACAGTTCCTCTTTCACATTTTGCTTGTTTATATTTTATTGTGTTGTGATGATGGTAAAAGCAGTGACCAGAAAAAAGTACAGAATTTATACAGAGAACTTATATAACAACAGGGCTCCAAGTGACAGATTTACTAAACTGTGGAAAGTGAAAAGTAGAGATGTTGCCCATAGCAACCAGTTCTCACTTTCCTATTACACATTAAAGAATGTCAGCTAGAATCTGATTAATTGCTATGGGCAACATCTCCACTTTTTCTTTTACGCAGTTTACAAAATCTAACCCTAGGACCATATTCAGACTTACATGTGGGTGTTTTCCACCTTTTCAGACCCTCCAACATGACCCATTCCATTAGGTACAATTGAATCCGCTCCTGAGCTTCCAACTGTCACTCACCTGGTTTATATGAATTAACGGATATTTAAAAAACAATTTGCCTCTTCAACAAAGGTGGTTACCATAGCAACTGACAGTTGGAAACTGAGGAGCAGAGTATTTTGTACCTTATGGAATGGGTCATGTTGGAGGGTATGCCTTTTGCAACCAGAAAACACAGGCCTTTTGGTGACCGCTCATGCAATGCAAGCGGCACACAACTATCATGGATCTGGAATATCAGTATGCACTCTTTTGTGCTGGAGGTTTTTCTGATGGCGTGGTGGGGGTGCAGGAAGTGTATGGCACCCGCGCTAGAGGGGGGGGGGGGGTCTACATACATTTTACAGTAAGCGCGTGTTTATGCTTTTATGCCCTTTCCAGATTTCTCAGAAAGCTTAAGGTAGGATCCTGCTATCATAATGCTGTACGTGAGAAAAAAGTCAAGTGCATGTGCCAGTGGGCACACACACACACACACTGCAATATATGAATACACAGAGAAGCCAATTTAGCTTAGCATTACATAGAGTCAAGTAGAAATAGAAACCCTCCAACATGACCCATTCCATTAGGTACAATATACTCTACTCCTGAGCTTCCAGCTGTCACTCACCTGTGAAATGACTTAACTGATATTTAAGAAACCATTTTGCCTCTTCTACAAAGGTGGTTACCATAGCAACTGACAGTTGGGAACTGAGAAGCAGAGTATTTTGTACCTAATGGAATGGGTCACGTTGGAGGGTATGCAAATGATTTGCCTTAATAGATGATCTCCAGGTGAACAGCTGTATATGTGTTACTGTATATGTGTTATTGTGCCTTGCTATCACAAGGCTTAATGTAAGGCATAGTTGCCAACTCTCCCTGAATATCAGGGAGACTCCCTGAAGATCGGGTAATCTCCCTGACTCCCTGAAGTGTTTGGTAATCTCCCTGATTCTAATTTCATCCATTGAGGTCTATGGAGATGGCCAATTTCATGGAGGCCAAGATGTAATGAAAGACTCAGCTGCAGTGTCACTTTAATCTTTTCTATAAAGATAATACTGAAAGTATTCACTGACAATTTAATAATTAATAAATACTGATACTGCCATTTTTATTGTAAAATAGTTTTCCTGGCAGTGCTAGATATACCTATGGGTGGAGCTATTCACAGGACACACCTCTTTGGTGCTACAGGACACACCCCTTTGGTGCAGCACCTTGATAATGCTCTCATAATCTCCCTGATATTCATTTGCAAAAGTAGGCAACCATGATGTAAGGTGTTGTGCACTATCTTAACCTTTACATTTCAAGAGAGTTCAGGGAAAAGGGCAATGCTCTGCAGTCTTCTAATCTAATTATTTGCAATTTATCAGCACAAAGATGATGTGTTCTGCAAAGCAGGAACTGGGAGAGTGTGATTTATAGGCCAAACACAATACATTCAGTTCCTCTAAGAACCATGTCCCTGTTCTAGAGCCAAATCACGCACACGAAAATACGCGAATAAACGTACGGCAAACGTAGTTCTGGTCTACCCCACAGGGGCGTGACGGTATGCAAATTAGCCATGTGGAGTCAGCGCTGGCAGGGTAGGCGGGCGCTGATCTCCTCTCTGCTGTTCTGCGTCCCGGGGTTGTCAGGGCAACACCAATAGCCTCTATCCTCTGCTTACCTTATCAGTAGCTGCCAGCTCTTATTTAAGCGCTTCCAGCCCTCTCTCCCCCGCCGGTTATAGTTCCTGTTTACAGCTACCTCTCTCTCTTCTCTCTCTCTCTCTCTCTCTCGTTAAAAGGTGATGTTTCCCAGTTCAAGTCTAATTAGCAGTTTAAAAGTGAAGCTGATCAGGTATCTGTGTGCAATAAGTAAAAGCAAAGCATTCTCCCTGCATGCATAGAATAAAATTAACTTGACTCCCCCTGAAATCAACATGGTTTTGCCCAGGTGTAACTTTAAGTTCTTATTTTCAGCCTCTGAATCAGGCCCTCTGTGTGCAGTGAGCAATTCAAAGATATATCCCTGCATGCAAAGAATACAATTAACTTGACTCCCCCGGCAATAAACATGGTTTAGCCCAGGAGTAACTCATTTCAACTTACTTAAGTCTGGATCCAGCCCAATGTCTGTAGCATTGATACCATGGTTCTGTGCACAGCTCTGAAATCAGCCAATAAAAGAGCTGCTGCACCTCCTTCCATCATTCCGAGGGGAGCGTTTACTGCCTCTTCTTGCTGCCTCGTAGGGAAATGAAGACGTTGCAAGTCTGCCTGGCAAGTGGCTTTATAGTGTGCCGTCTCCATCTAATATACCCCACATGTATTAGAAGGGGTCTGGATATGACACACTATAAAGTAAATGAGGAGTATATTAGGGGTCTGGGAATGGCACATTCTGTAATAAATGCGGGTATATTAGTACTCTGGGAACCGTACACTATTTAATGTATATAGTGCGCCATTCCCAAACCCAACTATAAACCATATATATTATAATATGTTCCGTTTCCAGATCCCTAATATGCCCCATGTGCAGGGCTGGTGCTAGGGTGTTTGGCATGTGTCTGCAGACTATAAGTTTACTGCCATAGCTCCAGCTATGTAAATACCAGTCCATAGAGTCACTCTAGTGTCTGAGATCTACAATACAGACACTTTAGTGAGTCTCTAGTGACTGATATTTACATAGAGGAGAAGAAGGCCCGCCCCCTCTTCTCATTGGTGGAAATGACTGCTCCGGTGCCTGTCATTTTCACCTATGAGAAGAGGGAAAGGCTCCTCTTCTCATCTATTCACCCCTATTGCTACATTGCCTCTCCAGTCTGCACCACATTAAGAATTACGTCAGCCATGCCCATATGTATTACAAGCATTGGTAATGACGCTTTCAATATCCTAATCATGCTGTGTCTAACATTAACGTGCACTCTGTCTATTCAATTCGACCCGGCTCCACTATTTAGGTTTACAAACCCCCTGTGCTAGAAAAATAACGTTCTTCTGTCCTGGCTTTTCTTCTGTGCATCCACATTGAATTCCTACATTGTATGATTCAGACCTACACAGGCTCAGTATTTATTATTACGTGTCCTTGGGTACGTGGTGGACAGCGCAAAAAGAATTCCTTTATGCGTAGAGCAAAAGACAAGTGAGGCTAAAGTTGCTCAGATTCAAATTCTACACCAGTCACTATAGACGCTAAGGACCTGATTCACACTTAAGAAGGCTTTAGGTTCTTTATTATACGCAACTAGTAGCAAGGTGATTTCCCTGACACGCCCCCCCGGTTTTCATCTTCTCAACCGACTTACGAATGCCGTAGGGTTACCTTATCTTTAGGTTCATAGTTGTGTGTGTGTGTGTGTGTGTGTGTGTGTGTGTGTGTGTGTGTGTGTGTGTGTGTGTAGGGATGCTAATTAAGAAAGTTTTTGCCTAATCGCGCCCAGATTTCCTCATTTAAATGGCTCCCTCCAACCAATCTTCTTATCTTCGTTCTTAAGTTATCCTGACACGCCCCTTCCTTCTTAAGTTACTAGAAGTGACTAGAAGCAATAGGTTCATAATAGTGATTCAGAGCCGCCTCGTTCTTAAGTCCCCTGTAAGTTGCGTATATTAGGTTACTACACGTGCAGTATATCCCTTCCTAAATATACGCACCTTAAAATACGCAGATTCTTAAGTGAATCGGGTCCTAAAACACTGCACAGCTCAAGAATTGTAAGTAAGGACTTAGCCAAGCCCTTAATGTATATTTTGCATCAATTCCCCCATTTTACCCCAGGTGCATAATATTTAAGGTAGAGGTCAGAATTCGGACACATGCACGGACTTCCGGATCGCACTCACATAGGTCCATTCCGTACAAATGAATCTACGAGCGACTTTGCATTCCTAATTCAGCATCCAGTCCAGTATAAACTGATACAAATAACAAATAAAAAAAAATTAATTATGAGTTTAATCCTCCAGAATCACTTTACTAATTGAATCCATGATTAAAAGAAATACACAGTTATAAAATCTCTCTGCTTAAAATATTACATAAAATATATAAGCTCACTTGATTATTATAAGACTGGAGAAGATAGTTTAGCATGGGATTTTACAGCGTGTCTTCTCGGAATGCAACCCTACATTAAGTACCTCTGACAGAAATTCTGGGGCTAAGGAAAGATGGTAAGATCACAGCAAGGTAACATGGTTTAGCAGGACTTAAAAAAGGAAAAAAAAAATGGAGGTAACCTGATTAAACCTGTGCCTTTGGTTGTTTTTGTATATGTAAGTATGCTTTCTCTTCATATGCAAAATGTAAAAATAAACACTATAACAAAAAAAAAATCTGTGCCTTTGAATGGCCTTTTTTATATTCACAGGGTTCTATTAAGCGGTGCATGTCGCCGCTATGAATGCTGACGTTTAGAAGTAGAAAGCTTATTTTTGACTGTCTCTATTTAGAAAAGGCAGCTATTTTAGAAATAGGTTTTTTTAGAATGAGTAAGTATGTCAATCGCCATACTTACTCATTCATTTTTCGGAAGCCGGCGAACCCGTCGCACCCACTGACCGGAGGGTGAGTAACACCCTCTGGGGACTTTTAGGTCTAGGCAGCGGGGAGGTTAGGGTTACAGTATTAGAAGTGAAGGGTAATGTTAGGGTAAGGTGAGTCTGCGGGGATGGGAGTTTTAGGGTCAGGCTGTGGGGAGGGGAATCTTAGGGCCAGGCTGCGGGGAGGGGAGTCTTAGGGTCAGGCTGCGGGGAAGGGAGTCTTAGGGTCAGGCTGCAGGGAAGGGAGTGTTAGGGTTAGGCTGCAGGGAAGGGTAAGGGTTAGGGTAATGAAAGGGGAGGGTTAGGGTAAGTTAAGTAGGGGTTAGTGTAAGGGTTGGTTTAAACTTATACTCGGCGAGTACTCTTCGTTCCTCTGCGAGGCAAAAGCGATCAATTTCCCAGCCAGTTTGGATCTGGTTGGAAGAGAACGACCCTTTGAAAAAGGTGCGTTCACAGCAGTGACCTGCGCCCCTAGTAAGGACAGGGAAAGGAAAAAGCAAAGTGTTTGATATAAGGAGCAGACAATTCTGGGAGACACAGAATGCAATCAATACTTTTTTTACTTCATAAGATATAAAGGTTACAAACAATATAAAGCAAAAACAGTCAAAACAAACAACAGATGTGTAGAAAATAAACCAGTAGTTCATATACCTCACATCAGCGTTTTAAATACGCCCATCGCCTGCTTTTTGAGATTGAATCAGGCTCTTAATTCTCAACTTTCAACATTTTGACCTGTTAATATTTGATACCAGGGGGTTGTGGGTCCCCGCTAAGAATGGCCCTATTTTGATAGGTCTGTTCTCTCCCAGCCAGTTTTGAACTGTCTGGGATATCGATTGCTTATGCCTGGATGAGGCATAGTAATCGATAGCGGGAGCACCGAACACAGTGCTCAAAAAGGTAAGCCTAAAAACTAACCCCAACCCTTCACCTAATTCTAACCCTAACCCTCCCCTTCCATTACCCTAACTCTCCCTTCCCCGCAGCCTGACCCTAACCCCAATACACCCTTCTCTTTAGCCTAACCCTAAGACCCCCCACCCCGCAGTCTGACCCTCCACTTTTATGGCCGCAACCCTAACCCTCCCTTCCTAAGAGCCTAAACCTAACCCCCCCCAACACTAAAAGTCCCCGGAGAGGTTAGTCACTTCTCCAGAGCTGTCAGTGACAGGTCCTGTTAAAATGAAAGGGCGAGTATACAGATCGGCACACACACCATTCATAAAAAAAAATATTCTTAAATGGCTGCCTATTCGTAATAGAGACAGACGAAAAGGAACTTTCAGCCGTCTTAATTTCTAAAAGCAGCCCATCGTAGCACGGACTGCACCCGAGAAAAAACATTGCAGTATGGACTATAGAGCAGTGCTCCTCAACCTTCACCTCAACCTTTTATCACCCTCGGCACATCTTCCCAGAATTCTGCGGCACACCAAAAGCAAAATATACAGAAAAAAGCAGGAAATACAAAGTACACACACAGAATTTACATTTAATTGGTTTTTTTTTATAAATTTAACATTGCAGCTAATAACTTTGCAGCCTCCCCAGTAGCCCCCATTCATGTGTCTGCAGCCTCCCCAGTAGCCCCTACCATGTGTCTGCAGCCTCCCCAGTATTCCCCATCATGTGTCTGCAGTCTCCCCATAGTCCCCATTCATGTGTCTCCAGCTCTCCAGTATCACCAATCATGTGTCTCCAGCTCTCCAGTATCACCAATCATGTGTCTCCAGCTCTCCAGTATCACCAATCATGTGTCTCCAGCTCTCCAGTATTCCCCATTCATGTGTTTGCAGCCTTCCCAGTATTCTCTTATTTCCTTAATGCAAGGTCTTCCAGTGCTTTTTCTCCTGTTGGTGACATTGCACAGTGGCACACTTAGCAATATCCCATGGCACACTTAGCAATAAATCATTATTGATCCTAATAATCCTTTACCCTTTTGCATTTAACTCTGGCACATGAAGGAGTAGGAGACTTCAGGACAAAATCCAAGGAGAAGCGACCTGTGAGGGACCTCGGATCCTTCCAGCGAGCAGAGGAGTGAAATCATTGCATGGTGACAGAGAAGCAAGGCCTCTGATGAGAAGCAGATTTCAGTTTTGGAATCAATTTTGGCAAGGCCTGGACGTTTGTGAGCCGTTCGCCACAAATTGTAAATAAATCAAAGTTGACTTCTCCGCAACAACCCACTTTAGGCGATATAAAGGTTAACATTCGCACTGGATGTCAGGGTAATTATGACAGAACGTTAGCTTAATGAGGCCAATGGTCTGCAGCAGCTTTGATAGGAGATGTGAGCATGCCCCTCTGCAAATCATCTGAGTCCGGCCAGGCTGCTCGGATGAGCTCACTGGACGATGTGCTTGGCTGAAACCAAAGTCCTGTTAGAAGAGAGATACGAGGCCCCGAGGAAACAATCTGAGATTTAAATGACTGTTTGCGGTACAAGTGTGAATAGGACTCCCAGAACTGTTAATAATTTTACAGACTGGAGAGAGGGGGACATAAAACCAGAGGGAGGTAAAGAAGTCTGTGTAGTTTTCTGTAGTATGGTTAAAAATACAAAGAATTTAAGTTTTTTATTCCCACCCCAGGGGTGAAAGGTGACAAACTCCATAGCAAGGATGCAGGGTTTATGTTTGGATGGATGAGACTAGGTGGAATCAGGGAGGACTGGGGACTGGGCTTGCTGGGACCGCTACCTGATAGAAGCTGTCAGAGGCTGACAGTTTAAACAGCGCTCAACACTCTATGTATGTAGCTGTAGCGCTCAGCACTCATGGAGTTGCTGTTTTTAGCTGTCAGCCACTGACAGCTTGTGTACAGTGCAGAGGGACTGTCACATAAGCAGATGGTAAATTGTGGAGTTTCTATTCTGTTGGTTCTCCCATGCCCGGCTACTGCGGAGAGAGCAAGGGGTTGAGGTCAGCACTAAGCTGATAGGTAGTACTCAGTGCCACCACTAGGGAGGGGGGGACTGCCGGGACTTTTGTCCCAGACTCGGAGAGAGGGAGTCTCGCCAATACTAACCTTATCTCTCCAGTAGCAAGCATCGGATATATACTACGGCTGATATGATACAATCGACAGCTAAACTGTGGCTGGATCATATTCAAAATGGTTTTCATTTTGAAACTTAATATTGGGAACGGTTAAGCGAAAGGACCGATTTCGCTAGAGTACCTGTTCACAATAGTGATGGGCAGCAGTAGCCATTAGGGTTAGACTGCGGGATAAGAAGGGTTTTTGCGGACTGCGCACGTGCACAGATGTTACGCATGTGATGATTTCCACACGTGGATAACGCCATACAACAAGGCGTGACTACACTCCGTACGTGTGAGAATACGCAATATGGGTGAGGGGAGGCATTTCAATGATACAGTATGGACTGGGTTTGGCAATTCGGCACATCCGGGCACTACATCCGAGCAACAATACGCCTGGGGAAGTTAAGGTAGGGCTATGGTCATGCAAGTCAGATAAATTCCGTAAGTAAGAGGGGAATGCACTTGTCACCTACATGCAGATTTCTGCGTACGGAAATCACTCTTAAGTCTGAATACGGTCCAATGTATTTATAAACAGCACTCAGCACACATAGGCCCAGATCCAGAAAAATCGCCCTTTGGTAGGTACTGCGCATGCGCACCATAGAAAATACGCTCAGTAACGTAGCGTAATTGTGAACGTATGGGCCATTCACGCATGTGTCACGTAAATACTTACGTGTGGGCGTGCTAATTTTACGTGAGTCCAAAATACATCTGAAATACGTTAAGTAGGTGGGGGTTTGTATTTAAAGTGTACAGTATGGGCGTGCTTAGCTGCGTAAATTCGTGTTGCCCATACGTACGTGTGCGTATCACTGCGGTTACGTTGGCAAAAGTTAAGGCATAGTTGCCAACTCTCCCTGAATATCAGGGAGACTCCCTGAAAATTGGGTGATCTCCCTGACTCCCTGAAGTGTTTGGTAATCTCCCTGATTCTAATTTCATCCATTGAGGTCTATGGAGATGACCAATTTCATGGAGGCAAAGATGTAATGAAAGAATCTTGTTAATCAGCTGCAGCGTCACTTTTAGCTTTTCTATAAAGATAGTAATGAAAGTATTCACTGACAATTTAATAATCAATAAATACTGACATTTTTATTGTAAAATAGTTTTCCTGGCAGTGCTAAATACACCTCTGGGTGGAGCTATTCACAGGACACACCTCTGTGGTGCTACAGGACACACCCCTTTGGTGCAGCTCCTTGATAGTGCTCTTACAATCTCTCTGATATTCATTTGCAAAAGTAGGCAACCATGAGTTAAGGTAGGGTTTGAAAAGCGTATTTTTACAAAATACGTATGTTCAAAGGGTGTTACTAGGGGAGTGTATAGAAGGTACGCACACGAAAATACGCTACACAAATAAACGTACGGCAAACGTAGTTCTGGATCTACCCCATAGAACCCAATTCAATTAAACACAAAGCCTGCGTTAGTTTGGTTGAAAAGCAAATTGTGTCTATTACCATCTATAACGATAGCCCATATTCATGGATTTTAATACTCACCTCTAGGGGGCAGCAAGTCTCCTCCCCACCCCCTCCCTCCTTGCTATGGGGTCCATGTTATGGGCCTGATTCAATTAAACGCGAAGGCCGGGTTATTTTGATCGCTTAGGTAAGTGCGCATTAAAATCTGCGTATTTCGGCTACCGGTGTACTTACCTTCACGACCAAAATAGCGCGGCCTTCGCGTTTAATTGAATCGGCTCTATATATGTGCGTCTGTTTTTGGATTTTTAAATAATAAAAAACAATAAATAAATATTCCTGTGCAGCCCTTGTTACAGTTTATCTGTTGACCTTAAACGATTACAGTCATTGATCAGCCCGTGCCTCTACCCCTGGCTTCAGCTCATGGTCCTCCTACTCCCCCTGCAGATAACAATGGCGATGCCGGAGCGGGGTCATTAACCTATAAGGGGCGTGTTGTATAACGCTATTGCATCGCTGGCAGCTAAACAGCTTAAAAGGTTAGAGCGATTTGCCAGAGACAAATAGTGTTTATTACAGACCAAAGGCCATGTCAGTGCTACGATAAAAAAGAAAATGGCAGCAGCGGCAGCCAGATGACACCGGGCCAGAATTCTGTCATACGACTTTTACTGGAAGTCATCCCGGGATTTTTATGATTCTGATTGGCTCTGAGGGTGAAAGAAGATAAAGGAGGTGGTGTGATTAAACGTTATAACTGACGAGGGAGTAAAGACAACTATAATTAACTTTTGATAATCAACTGGCTAAACTATCAGCCTGATGTACACTCTCTCCATACCAGCAGCTTATATACACACTCTGCATGATAGTGCAGCATTATCACTGGATTAAGTACATTATCATACATTTTAGTTACTAACGCTCCCTGAATATCAGGGAGAATCCCTGAAGAGCAGGTGATCTCCCTGACTCCCTGAAGAGCGGGTGATCTCCCAGATTTCCTGAAGAGCGGGTGATCTCCCTGACTCCCTGAAGAGCAGGCGATCTCCCTGACTCCCTGAAGAGCGGGTGATCTCCCATATTTCTGAAGAGTGGGTGATCTCCCTGACTCCCTGAAGAGTGAGCAATCTCCCTGACTCCCTGAAGAGCGGGTGATCTCCCTGACTAACTGAGAAGTGGGTGATCTTCCTAGCTCCCTGAAGAGCGAGTGATCTCCCTAAGGAGCGAGTGATCTCCCTGACTCCCTGAAGAGCAGGTGATCTCCCTGACTCTCTGAAGAGCAAGTGATATTCCTAGCTCCCTGAAAAGCGGGTGATCTCCCTGACTCCCCAGTAGAGCGGGTGATCACCCTGACTCCCTGAAAAGCGGGTGATCTCCATGACTCCCCGGTAGAGCGGGTTATTTCTCGGACTCCCTGAAAAGCGGGTGATCTCCCTGACTCCCAGGTAGAGAGGGTGATCTCCCGGACTCCCTGAAAAGCAAGTGATCTTCCTGACTCCCTGAAGAAAGAGCGGGTGATCTCCCTGAAGAGCAAATGATTGCGTCATCAAGTCCCAGCCAATACCTGCTAACACTAGGATTCACCGTATTGAGAGATAGGGGGTGGCAATCGAGGCTGTGATTTTCATTAAATCGCAATCTTAAGCCTGGTGTGGGAGATTTTCCATTTATTCCAGGACACCGGGAGACATGCCCGAATTTCAGGAGTTTCCTGGATATTCTGGGCGAGTCTGCAAACCCTGATCTATTCACTGATCATTTACCAATCAATAAATACTGATGCTGCCATAGTTATTCAGAAATAGATTACCTGGCAATGCTAGACACACCCATGGGTGGAGCTACTCACAGGACACACCCCTTTGGTGCAGTGCCTTGATAATGCTATCACAATCACCCTGATAGTCAATTGCAAAAGTTGCCAAACCTGTTATATCCTTCTCTGGAGAGAATACTGTGTTTCCATTTCAAAAGGGGTTCATTGAGTTTTGAGGGGTATATTTACAAAGCTCGAGTGTGGCCAAATCGCCTCAACTCCCAGGAGTTTGGAGGTGATTTGGCCATCACAGTATTCACTATAGGAAAAGTCCTGGGACTTTAGCCTTTAGCAAATTCAACTCGCCATACATCGTGGGACAAAAATCGTCCAGATGTTTGGCATGCAAAAAATACAGGTTGCCGTATCCACTAAAGGCGATTTGTCCAAATCGCCTTTAGATCGTCGGCAAATCACTGGAAAAAAAATTGCATGCTGTGTGGGGCGCTTTCAATGAAAGGGTCTCACACATAACCTGAAAAACACATGTCAATTTATCTGACATGTGTTTTTCTGTGTATAAAAGCCCAGCGCAGCATGGTTGAAAGGCTTAGCCATGCTACGCTGATAGAACTACAAGGCTCAGCATTGCTTAAGCCTTCTAAACATGCTGCGCTGTGTGTGGTGTGTGCACAAAACAGACATTAGTACATTAATGTGTGTGTGTGTGTGTGTGTGTGTGTGTGTGTGTGTGTGTGTGTGTAAAATAAACATTTAAACTGCCTAATAATGCCCCCTAATGTGTGCACTTACCTCCGATGGCCAACGTGTCCTATACTAAATGTGTAAGAATATATTGTGTGGTGTAAAAATTTGACACTCACCGTTTGCTGTCATCATTCTTGGGAAGAGTTGCTTGAAGAGTTGAATCTTCTCCAGTTGCTTGTAGACTTTAGTATAGGTCACGGTGGCCACCGTAAGTGCACACATTAGGGGGCATTATTAGGCAGTTTAAATGTCTATTTTACACACACACACACACACACACACACACACACTATAGAAAAGAACTGCGATTTACCCCTTACTAAAGCGACGCTTTACGCAAGTGATTAAAAATTGCATAAGAAAACCGCCCCTTAGTGAATCCCGCGATTTTTGAAAAAAAATTGGGGGGAAATTGTGGTGATGGCTGGCGATTCATAATCGTCTTTAGTAAATATATCCGAGAAAGGATTATTGCACAGCATACTTCAAACACAGTAACATTTCTTCTTACTCTGATTTAGACCATGGATATTTAACCAGAAGACCCAATAACTGTCTAAGGACTAGATTTACTAAGCTGCAGGAAAGGAAAAGTCTAGATGTTGCCCCTAGTAACCAATCAGATTCTTACTTTCCTATCACATACTAGAGCTAGAATCTGATTGGTTGCTATGGGAAACATTTCCACTTTTCCAATCCCGCAGTTTAGTAAATCTGGCCCTAGGACTTTTCACATTTCCTAAATTCCCAGGAATAAGTTACAACAATACACTTAATCTATAAAGGAAGCCTGTAAGTAACATCTCAGTACATAAGCTGGGGGACACAGTTTAAAACACTGAGTGCCATCCTGAGCCTATAGATTTTAGACTAATGATCATAGACAAGCGGATCCCAAAATGTGCACCGTGGCACCCTGGGGAGCTGTGGCCTACTCACAGGGGTGCTTAATTCCAGGACGTTCAGAGTATAGAAGCTGGAGAGTAACACAGCCTCTCTCCCTGCGACTCCAATGTGCTGACTGACCCAAGACTCACAGAGGAGTCCATACAGCTCCGCTGGATAATGACAGCAGAGACAGTGCTGCCCCTCAGTTTGACAATGTAAAGTTATTATATATAAAATACTAATTTTATAGGTATTTCTGTCCTGACCTAAATACTTATTCAGTTGTTTTGACCAAACTACTTGAAAATCGTCACAGCTCAGTATTTCTTTTGTCTTAGAAGCGCTTTAAACTAAAAATATTGTAACCCTAACGGTGGCTTGAACGGAGAAAGTTTTGGGGCCACTGTCTTAGACTATTGGAACAGTGCCATCTTGTGGCTAAAATCAAAACAACGCAACAAACACATTGAATGTTTAATGTTGCATTTTTTGCTTCTGATAGTGGGGGGAAAAATGTTTCATTAGTGAATGAAACATTCATTTCCATTTTTCCAAGTTTTCCATTTTTGCAGATGACACTAAACTATGTAAGGTAATAGAATTCCTTCTATTCCTTAGTGTCATTCCTTTTTTGCAGATGACACTAAACTATGTAAGATGTAAGATGTAGCGTCCTTGCAGAGGGACTTGAGTAAACTAGAAGATTGGGCGGCCAAATGGAAGATGAGGTTTAACATTGATAAATGTAAGATTATGCATTTAGGGATCAAAAACAAGCAAGCAACCTATAAATTAAATGGGATAAATTTAGGAGAATCTTTAATGGAGAAGGATTTGGGAGTGCTTGTGGACAATAGACTTAGCAATAGTGCTCAATGTCAAGCAGCAGCTGCAAGGGCCAATAAAGTATTAGCATGCATAAAAAGGGGAATAGATGCAAGGGAAGACTGTGTCATTTTGCCACTATATAAATCATTGGTAAGGCCTCATCTCGAATACGCAGTTCAGTTCTGGGCACCAATCTACAAAAAAGACATTTTGGAACTAGAAAGGGTTCAGAGAAGGGCGACAAAATTGTTAAAGGGTATGGAGTCATTGAGCTATGAGGAAAGGCTAGCCAGTTTAGACATGTTTACTTTAGAAAAGAGGTGTCTAAGAGGAGATATGATCAATATATACAAATACATCATGGGTCAATACAGAGAACTTTCAAAGGAACTATTTACCCCAAGGACTGTACACAGGACACGGGGGCACCCACTAAGGTTAGAGGAAAAGAAGTTTCACAACCAGCAAAGGAAAGGGTTCTTCACAGTAAGGGCAGTCAGGATGTGGAGTCACTGCCAGAAAAGGTTGTGATGGCAGATTCACTGGATATGTTTAAGAAAGGATTAGATAAATTTTTTGCAGAAAAGAACATTCAGGGTTACCAGGACCGCTGATTTAAATAAAGGACAGTAGTGGAGCCAGGGAGAAATGTATGTATTTATTTATCTTAGGATTGCAACAGTTTTGAGGTTGCTTTATATGGATTAACTTCCAATATAAAGATAGGGATCGCAGGAGATCCAAAATAGGTTGAACTTGATGGACTGATGTCTTTTTTCAACCTCATCAACTATGTAACTATGTAACTATGTAACTGTAACTATGTAACTATGTAACTATGAATGTGGTGGCTTTGATGCTTTTTGTCATTTATTTTGTTAATATCTTGATAGTGGCTACAGGTTTGTGTGGGATGTCCTTTTGCTTGCAAAGGCCCAGATCCTAAGTTAAGTACGACAAGGGACTTACGTAAGTCATTTGCGTAAGTCGCCTGTCTCTGTGCCAGATGTTCCGCGTGCGTACTTACTGATGTAGGTAACTGTGTTACGTACGACAATAAGTACACATAAAGGGCAGACCCAGCATTTACGATGGTCGTGTCCCCGCTATATAGGCGAGGGAGGGGGAGGGGGTGGAAAAACTAATGTAGGTATCGAACGTAAAGCAATGACTTTGGACCAAATCCTGAATAAATAACGACTGCACACATGTAAGTCCATTCATTCAAAATGGACTTCCGTGCGTGCATGCGTTCCTATAGTCCAGACGTATGATGGTAATACCCCCCTTTGCACACATGGACCTTCCCTGCGCTAACCCCTATGGTAAATCCTCCACTCCCTCCCCCACACGTAAAATGGGGTGAACAGATTAAGCAGCTCAGCATATGTTCTGCATGGATCCCCCGCCCACTCTGCGTATACCAGGTATGGTCATGCCCTGCCATCAGAATGCATCTATCGCGCTGGGATTGGATGCGGAACGCCTCCTGAACATGTGTGCTGTAACAATGAGCATGTGAAAGTATTCTATTCTATGGCTTATTAAAGCTGAATCCGCCCCATTGTCTTGAAGTCATAGGACCGGATCCAGGACTCCGTATGTGTTACGTACATACGGAGGTCTGGGAGTCCGCACAGTAAGTGGGAAGCGCTCTGCTCTCACATGCAGACTTTGGACAAATCCACAGCCATAAAGCAACTTATATGGAGGTGCCTAATGCCCCCATACTTCCTACTTAGCAGCCTTACGGGGTTTAGGCATGTCAAAAGCATGGCATGGCCCACCTCCCGTACTGATCTCCTTATGGACGGAATTGTGTTCTGTAGACTAGGAGATCCTTGGCGTAACACATGCCACACATGTGCAGTTATATCATTAAGGGGAGACCTGCGCAAGTGGCTGGCATAAATCCGCTAACGTTATTAACTCTGGATCTGACCCATAGTTTTCAACTCTCCCTGACTGTTCAGGAGACTCCCAAATTTCAGGCAGTGCCCCCAGATTCACAGGAGAGTGAATGTTCTCCCGTTCCGTGCTGTGATCCACAGTCAGGATTTGGTATTGGTATCCGGTTGCAGTCCCCGCTCTGATACGCTGGCTTTAGAAATAGAGACAGCCAAAAGTTCCTTTTCGGCTGTCTTTATTTCGAAAAGGCAGCCGTTTTAGATTTTTTTTAATGAATGGGTGAGTGTGCCGATCGGAATAATCACCCAGTCATTTTCACTGGATCTGACGCAACCGCCGCACAGCTCCGGAGAGGTACCATTTTAGTGTTGGGATGGGGGGGGGTCTAAGGGTTAGGCTCTTAGGAAGGAGGGGGTTAGAGTAAGGGTCAAGCTGCGGGACAGGAAGGGTTATGGTTAGGCTGCGGGGAAGGGAGGGTTAGGGTAATGGAAGGGGAAGGGAGGGTTAGGATCAGGCTGCAGGGAAAAAAAAGGTTAGGGTCAGGCTGCGGGGCAGGGAGGGTTAGGGTCAGGCTGCGGGGAAGGGAGGGTTAGGGTTAGGCTGCAGGGAAGGGAGGGTTAGGGTAATGGAAGGGGAGGGTTAGGGTCAGAATTAGGGGAAGGGTTGTGCTTAGTTTTTAGCCTTTCCTATTGAAGCACCATGTTCAGTGCTCCGGGGGAACGATTGCTATGCCTCATCAGTTCGAAACTGGCTGGGAGAAAACGGCCCTATTGAAATACACCCTTGCTATCATATAAATCAGAGATATTAATAAGTTAGAGGAGAGGAGTTTGGTCCATGTTGTGTTATTTAGTCAGCCTCAAAATAAATTATTCTCTTATCACTTATCAGCTTCCTGAGAAACCTGGGGGTGTTTTTTGTATTTTTCACCACATTTTGACAACTTGTGCCAAGTACATTCAATTATGAACACACTAATCCCCCAAATATTTAAAAACTCTGCAGAAAGTAGATAAAATATGCTCCTTTGTTTAACTCACCGGATTTTAAGAAAATTCCCTTCAACTCCTCAATTCTTTTGCCTTTGACCTCTGCCTCCTTTTTGTGTTTAAATAGCTACAGACCAGGGCCCGGATTCACAGTACCGGACGTATAGCAAATACATCCGTAGTTTACCGTTTTTTGCTACTGCGCAGGCGTGGTACATTTTTTGCGTAGCAGTAAACTACAGACGTGAAGGGCCAGGGGTCGGGAGAAGCAGTCAGTGTGGACACATATCCATGCGGTAAAGTTAAGGTAGGGTTTTGGACACCTCGTAAGAAGATTAGGAGTGATAGGCATGCATTCCTCTCCTCCATGCTCAATGACAGATCTCCATGCGGAAATCAGTCCCATAAGGATCTGAATCAGGGCCTCTGTTAAGAAGCTTTATAGCATCTCTGCTTTCTTATTCGCCCTTCTACTAATCATTAACTAGTTTTGTAAAATACAGGCACAGATTCCCACCACCCAGCATGTAATCCCATGGAGATCGGTAGAAAGGGGAAATGTTACAATGATAATAAAACTCAGAAGGGTTTATTAAAGTGTCACTGCTTGCTTTATCATGACTGTGGTTACCATGGCATCCTGAACCCTTAACCATTCAGAGTAAAATTGCAATTGCCAAAAACTGTTATTTGATGATTAAATTCAAAAGGAAAGAAGAGTGGACTAGATTCACACTCAAGTGTATCTGCATCTACTCCTCCTGTCCCCTCCCCACCCCATCCCCATTTTTAGGTGCCTAATGGCCATAGTCAACCTTAACTAACCGTGCGCATTTTCCCTCTTAAGTATGGAAAATGCGCACGGGGAATCACCAGCCCCTCCTTCCATCCTAATCTACATCTCTCCCCCCACCAACTATATGTCACTTTCCCCGGAGGCTGGCCTACGTGCATTCTTTAAAGACCGTGCGTAGTTAATGTACGTGCCTAAGGGCTACGTAGATTGTGTAGTCATTCTGACTAGGTGTGAATCAGGGCCAGTATTCCGAAGCAGCACACTGGCTAAAACTATGTTAAAACATAAAACTTTATTATTATAAGTAAAGGGCAGAATCCAGAACTAAGAAGGTGAGCGGACGTATGAACCCAACGTACGGAAGTCAGTTCTGTATAGGCGCGGTGACTATGCTTCTGCAACGGAATACAATCACGTGTTAAAGGGGGAGGGCGGGTCACCAAGCATGCATAGAGGATACGCATAGTGGGAGTGATTTGCCATTTAAGGGCTGGGTTTAGTCCTTATGTATGATCCTGTATTATGTACACATGGGGCCAGATTTACTAAGATGTGGGTTTTGCAAGTGGACATGTTGCCCATAGCAACCAATCAGATTCTAGCATGTAATAGTAACATTTTCTAGTATGTAATAGGAAAGTGAGAGCTAGAATCTGATTGGTTGCTATAGGCAACATCTCCACTTTTCCAAACCCGCAGCTTAGTAAATTTGGCCTATAGAGTTGCATGCAGAATATTTAAGGTAGGGAGCAGCGCACGGATCCACCATCCGCACACAGGAGAGAGTTACGTATGGAATGTCCTATTAAATTTGGGTCAGGCCCAAAACTATTTATATTAAACAGCAAAATATTAAACTAAAGTAATGAATAATAATGATTAAATAATATTTTATAGTAATGAGTTCATAATCCAGATATCGATGGTCGGGATACAGACGTCCACTGCCGCATTGGAAGCGGAGGTCATAGCGGAGACCACTCCCCTTGCACGCATGGGACCTCTGATGGCAGGAAGCTACCTTAATATCTACACACCGTCCCCACATAAAATGGGGCAGGTGCAAATATAATGTGTGTCTAAAGGTAACCAAGCCCTTACTGTACGATATAAATACCCCTCCCCCTTCTTCAATGTGCTGGAACCCACATACCCTCCAACATTTTATTTATAGAAAATCGGTACACCTGGGGGGCATCTGTAAAGGGGCGTGGCTTGTCTCATGAAGAGGGGGAGTGGCTATAATCTTCTCTCATTTACTTGTATAATAAGGTGTAAAATCTAATTTTTACCTTATCATATGAGCTAAAAACTCACAGGAGAGGGTCCTGTCACTATAGTATCACAAGAGAGGGTCCTGACACTATAGTGTCACAGGAGAGGGTCCTGTCACTATAGTAGCACAAGAGAGGGTCTTGTCACTATAGAATCACAGGAGAGGGTCCCGTCACTATAGTGTCACAGGAGAGGGTCCTGTCACTATAGTATCACAGGAGAGGGTCCTGTCACTATAGTATCACAGGAGAGGGTCCTGTCACTATAGTGTCACAGGAGAGGGTTATGTCACTATAGTATCACAGGAGAGGGTCCTGCCACTATAGTATCACAGAAGAGGGTATGTCACTATAGTGGTGTCACAGGAGAGGGTCTTGTCACTATAGCAGAGCTGTAGGAATCTGTTAAAAAACAGTACTGTGTCTGTTAATTAGGTACAGTTGGATTGTATAAACCCAGGGGCACACACATGCACAGTATTATTATGCAGATGAATTGCTTCAATCTTGATCCAGTCCAATTAATTCATTTCTTAGACTATAGTTGTCCATCTTAGTATAACAAAAAAATAACAACAAAAAAATCCAATAATAAGCACAATACTATATATTATATAACCATCTGAAACACACAGCTAATAAAATAACAATATAGAAATTAGGGTCTACATATTTTAAGTCATTAGTCCAAGGAGAGTGACTTCCCCTCAGCCACTCAGGATTCAGGATACAGCAGGGGTCTAGCACTGCAGCTCCACTATTCACACGTGGACACAGCTTCTCCGTGAAATGAGTCAATTTCTGGCTGTCGGTAAGTGGTCTACACTGACCATGGATGGGTATACAAGGAGCAACTGTCAGGGTGCATGCTGTGATTACACATCTAGGGCCAGATTAACTAAGCTGCGTTTTTGGAAAAGTGGAGATGTAACAATTACATACTAGAGAATGTCATCTAGAATCCGATTGGTTGCTATGGGCAACATCTCCACTTTTCCAAACCCACAGCTTAGTAAATCTGGTCCCTAGAATAAGCAATGCATAATACGTAAGGAGAAATAAACATTATTATTAAAATAAAACCTTTTTACCAGTTTAGTACTTTCTTTAAATTTTTTTTTTTTTTTACTTTTTCCAGTTTGTTTGTTTTTTAAATAACTGAATCTACAATTAGCAGTAATGCACATTCTATATTCCAGTGTACACGTACTATGTGACCTGTAGCTAGCCAGCTTACCCCCCACAATATTATTGTTAAATTGGATGATAGAGAATCTTCAATACAGCTTTATTTCTTAATGTGAAATAAACCAACGAATCAAACAAAGAGAAATTGATATTTTATTGTGGAGACTATGGTGAATTAATTCATACTTATCTTCAAAAACACATCATTCTGATTCCCGTTTAAGAAGTTCATGAGACGTTCTGTGAATATATTGCAGAACAACACAAAAGTAACGGCCATTGTTCCATATTATATGCTCTGTACCTCAATCAGCAGAATAAAACAATATCCATTTGATCCCAAAGAAACAAGCTGCTATTTTCAAAGAGACAGCAGACTTCAATACACTTCAAAAGCCTCTTCCTATTTAGAGTTTTACATGATAAACGTTAACCCTGACTTTGCTTCTTTTGGAACTTTTAATAAGCGCTGCAGTTTTAATAACAGATACAAGAGTGCCACCTACTGGTGGCAGATTTTACTGCTGCTAGTGATTGATGCATATTGAAATGGGATGTAGGTGCCACTGTAATTTGTCAGCTCTTCGTTAGTGATGAAGTCAACAGCTGATATGTATCCGTATCAGTGCCGAATTTATGGATTTAAGGAATATTTCTACTGGAAATGGAACAGGTACTTTGGTGAATGGCCCTATTTCGGCAGAGTACCCTTCCCAATAGCGAATTGCATCCTCCCGGACAGGCTGCCGCAGGCTACACTTAGCTGAGAGAAGGAGAAGATTAGGATTAGGCTGTGGGAAATGAAGGGTTAAGGTTAAGCTGCTATAAAGGGAACATTAGGGTTAGGCTGTGGGACATGGAAGGTTAATGTAAGGCTGCAAGAAGCGAAAGGTTAGAGTTAGGCTGCAGGACATGGAGGGTTAAGGTTAGTCTAATTAAATGGAGGGTTAGGGTTAGCCTTAGGCTGTGGGACAGGGAGGGTTAAGGTTAAGCTGCTAGAAGAGGAATGCTAGGGTAGGCTGTGGGACATGGAAGGTTAAGGTAAGGCTGCAAGAAAGTGAAGGTGAGGGTGAGGATTATGGGAAAATACTACCTGTCACCAATGGAGAATTTGTATCCTCATTGGTCGTGGTGTCCTCGCTTTCACTTCTGAAGCTGATAGAAAAGCACCACTGCATTGCCGGGATATGATCATCACTGCACATAATTCAGTGTGTGAAAGTGATCAATGAAAGGTGATCAAATATAGGTCTAATAACCGTAAAGCTAATCATACCCCTCATTGGGTCATGTGCTTGATAACCACTGTAGTTTCACTGTTTGTATAGATAAAAAAATAGAAGGCACAGGAACATGGAATTTCAGGACACAGTCCTGGGTTTTAAAACGTTCCTTGGTAATGTCACTATTTTTACTACCAATAAACCACACAATAGCATACATTTTATACTGAACTTTATATAGTTAATCATTAAATGAAATTCCTAAACATGGATATATGGTATGTGCACTTTGTGCATTGTCCCTATAGAACTCTCTGGATAAATATCAGCTGCAAACAGAAAGAAGCCTAGCGCTCAGGTTACCACATAATCATAGTGCAAAAGCTGTATTGACAACACCATTCTTACCTAGGGAAGGGTAAGATTCACCAGAGGCTGCAGGCACAGGCTGCACATAGGGTTAAATTTCCCCTAAGCTTTTTTTTTACAGCACACACATACACACACACACACACACACAAACAAGTACCACATACATGTAATTGATTTGTAGTGCTGGGGAGCAGGATATAAGGGTTGATGGTGGTTGTGAGTGGGGTGGCTGGCCAATGAGAGAGTAAATCCAAGTGTAGCCAGAGTTAGGGTTGCCTGGTGTCATCCTGACTAAAAAAATGTCTGCGTATCTGCTTACATGAACAATAATAGGATCAGCTTTACATCTGTTATCGATTGGATCCAGACATCAGTTCCCTGTTGTATTGAGACCACTCCCTTTCCACTGTGTGACCCCCTACCTTAAGATTTCCAATCCATTCTCACTTACCATGGGGACAGATGAGAAGCCTGGCTAAGGCAGCATGCATAGGGCATGCCTGTACTGTACAATTATAACCCCTCCCCCGCTTCCATTAGCACTCTCATCCACCCTGCTGCTAGAAATGTGTCTTATCTGAGGATCCAGATCCACATGGAACTTGTGCACGATCTCGAGGGGGTTTTGGTATCCAGTATTTTAGAGTTAATTTGTGGTTGCTAAAGTCCAGGTATTTTAGGGGCCGAAGTAGACCGACTTAAGCTCCTTGGCAAAAAGTTAGGGCATGAGTCTTAGTTGCAACTGGTGCATGTACATTCGCTGACAGCGGCTGGCGACTTAGACAGAGTACAAACAAAATGGAAGTTGCTCCATCAATTTCTAGGTTAATGCAGACAGGTGCATGAAAGGCCGGGGAATAATCTGCTAGCAACAGAAACAAAGGAAAAGAAATGCCCCAGCAACACTGCCATTACCCAGTAACAGACTATACCATTCTATTTGTAACACACACACATGATAGAGAATGTCCAGCAACACTGCCATTACCCAGTAACACACTATACCATTCTATCAGTAACATATACACAGGATAGAGAATGTCCAGCAACACTGCCATTACCAGTAACACACTATACTATTCTATCTGTAACATACACACAGGATAGAGAATGTCCAGCAACACTGCCATTACCACTA
>WWET01000020.1:1550451-1568411 GCA_011038615.1 Limnodynastes dumerilii
TAATACATTTACTTTTATTTAATGGTACCAAGAGCAGGCATCGATTGCGACCTAACGGGACACATAATTTATGGAAGGTTCCATGCATGGGGTTGAAACCTTGGCACAAGGAATGTGTGTGCACAGAAATGTAAAGGTCTGCATGTGAGATTGAAGTGGACTCCCTTTTCACATGTAGGCTTTGGGCAATTTATATGCCCATAACCTACCTTAAGTTCTCTGCACAGATCTGTGCCCGTCCGAACACAGATTCGTGTGCAAGTGCCTACCTCCGCCCACTCAACCTCATCTGCATGCCTATCCCCGCCCCCTTGCATGTGGATGTCCATTGGACAAGCTCCTTACTGTACTAAGAGCTGCGCAAGTGTATGGGCCTCTGGACACTTCCGCAGTCAGAATAGACAGGGTACTTATGCATTCAATATATGTAAGTACACCATAATTCAGCGTCTGATCCCATGATAACAAGTGTTACCAGTATGGCTCTATAATAAAGCAGTACTGTAACTTCTAGCAGCCAATCATAAAATGCCTGGGAAGCTCTACAACTATGTACAGTGGAACTGTTGAATATATATATGACACATGATGGGTTGTTTCAGTTTCCACACTTTAACTGAAATACACTAACACAGTGGTCGGGGAACTGGGGTAAATTACCCCAAATAGGGTAAAAATGAAATTCCTGGGGGTAATGCATATGGATCTATATGTATGCCCGGCTGTGTCTCGGCAGCGTGACTCTTTATTACCCCCAGGAATTTCTTTTCATTGCATATTGCAGGTGTGCCGCGGGCCTGCCATCCCCCGCATCGGCAGGGGTTTAGCAGATCTATAAGAAAAACAAAACTCACCTTCCGGCGGCGGGACCTGGCTTCCTCTTCCCCCTTGCAGTGTGTCTGCCGGGCGCGACGTCATCACGCTCGGCATTTATAGAGGAGCGCGAGGAGGAGCCAGAAGACGGCAGAAAACAGAGGATTGAAGAAGAAAGAAGGGCATATAAAAGGTAATTAAAGTAGAAGAGGGCAGATGAAGGGACACAGTATGTGATGAAGGGGCAGCAGATGAAGGGGCACAGTATGTGATGAAGGGGCACAGTATGTGATGAAGGGGCACAGTGTGTTATGAAGGGGTACAGTATGTGATGAAGGGGCACAGTGTGTTATGAAGGGGCAGCAGATGAAGGGGCAGAGTATGCGATGAAGAGTATGTGATGATAGGGCAGCAGATGAAGGGGCACAGTATGTGAAGAAGGGGCACAGTATGTGATAAAGGGGCAGTAGATGAAGGGGCACAGTATGTGATGAAGGGGCACAGTATGTTATGAAGGGGCACAGTATGTGATGAAGGAGCACAGTGTGTTATGAAGGGGCAGCAGATGAAGGGGCACAGTATGTGATGAAGGGGCACAGTATGTTATGAAGGGGCACAGTGTGTTATGAAGGGGCACAATATGTAATGAAGGGGCAGTGTGTTATGAAGGGGCACACTATGTGATGAAGGGGCACAGTGTGTTAGGAAGGGGCAGCAGATGAAGGGGCACAGTGTGTTATGAAGAGGCAGCAGATGAAAGGGCACAGTATGTGATGAAGGGGCAGTAGATGAAGGGGCACAGTATGTTATGAAGGGGCACAGTATGTGATGAAGGGGCACAGTATGTGATGAAGGGGCACAGTATGTGATGAAGGGGCAGTAGATGAAGGGACACAGTATGTGATGAAGGGGCACAGTATGTGATGAAGGGGCACAGTATGTTATGAAGTGGCAGCAGATTAAGGGGCACAGTATGTGATGAAGGGGCACAGTATGTGATGAAGGGGCAGCAGATGAAGGGACACAGTATGTGATGAAGGGGCACAGTATGTGATGAAGGGGCAGTAGATGAAGGGGCACAGTATCTTATGAAGGGGCACAGTATGTGATGAAGGGGCACAGTATGTGATGAAGGGGCACAGTATGTTATGAAGGGGCACAGTATGTGACGAAGGGGCACAGTATGTGATGAAGGGGCACAGTATGTGATAAAGGGGCAGTAGATGAAGGGGCAGAGTATGTGATGAAGGGGCATTAGACTGTCACTATATCATCTTGAAATACTGACACTAATAGTTGCCTGGACGTCACATTATCAATGGCTATACCACACACAATAACATTTCTAATTCAAATAATTAATAATATATGATTTCCTTCCTTTCAAATCAAGGGGGTAACGTCAAGCCAATTATACGCATTGTGAGCCGAGAGAGGCATTTACATGGTACAGTAAGGGCTGGTTTAGGCTCTTACCTATGATAATGCATTACATAAACACAGAAATACACAAGGAAAAGATAAGTCAGGGCTCTGAACACGTAAGTTAAGTGATAGCGGAGTTCCAGGGGACGGCATTATACTTAGTAGTGCGTATCTTAGGCACGCATGCGTACGTAAAACGATCTTAAGTCTGGATCAGGCCCCATGTCTCCACCTCCCCCTCTCAGCACTGCCGGGGAATCCTCCTCCATCTCTGCACAGAATGTTTATTCCTCTGTCCCAGTCCAGGTACCCTCTGATGAAAGTCATCTCTCATCTTTTTGTCACAAAGAACACACGACTATGAAACAAAGGAATAACTGTATCGGATTCAAGAGCGTAAAAATTGCTGCACATCGGGGAGGAGCGATGTGGACGGTGAATGGCTCTCATTCATTCTCAGCTTTGTTTGGTTACTTGTTTAGAGTTTTTTTTTATTTTTTGTTTTTATTTTTTGTTGTTTTTTTCTTTCTACATGGGAGGTTTTAAGGAAACATTTGTTTGGTTTCTTAGAAAGAAGGTGGTTAACTCCTCACTTGCCAGAATAGTAAAAAAAAAACCAACAGACTTTCAGGGCCAGATTTTCAAAGCTGCGAGTTTAGAAAAGTGCAGATGTTGCAGCCAATCAGATTCTAACTGACATTCTAAAGTATGCAGACCCTCCAACATGACCCATTCCATTGGGTACAAAATACTCTGTTACTATGGTAACCACCTTTGTTGAAGAGCCAAGTAGTTTTTTAAATATCAGTTCATTAATTTGAACCAGGTGAGTGACCGTTGGAAGCTCAGGAGCGGAATAAATTGTACCTAATGGAATGGGTCATGTTGGAGGGTCTGAGTATTTAATAGGAAAGTAAGCGCTAGCATATGATTGGTTGCTATAGGCAACATCTCCACTTTTCCAAACCCGCAGCTTAGTAAATCTGGCCCTAAAAGTGCCTTTTATGAACAAATAAACCTGACATGTAGTTTAATTTTTGTTTTGTTTTAATAAAGTTTTGTTGAAGCATTTCATGTGTTGCAGAGTTTTCAGTTACAAGTAGAACACGATACACATTAGGCTTTCCATACGTGTGGGGATCTGAATTACTCAAGAGGGGAGTACACGCCCGTCATCTGTCCAGACACCAATACATGCGTAAGTGCTTTTCCCCGCCTCCGGCCCTCATTTGCATGCCTATCCCCGCCTGTATGAAAGCCGGATCCCTTCATCGGAACTACTAATGCACAGACGAGTTCCGTACGTCAGAAGGTACTTGTGTAACATCTGGCATGTGCATGCACCGATTTAGTTGTCTCCTGACATTATTAGTTCTGGATTATTCAATTTTTGTGTTCACTCATTAATTACTTTAAACTTATACCGTAATAAAAAAAAAAATGCTCAGAAGGTATGAGAACCATATATTAACATAGAAAAATAGAAACTAGAAAGTGACGGCAGATAAGAGCCACATGGCCCATCCAGTCTGCCCAGTTGTTTATTTAAAACTTTACTGACCCTATATTACTGATCAGTATCTCATCTTCGTTTGTACGGCCTTTATATGTTTTTGAGACCATAACAGGAATATCTATGTCAGCGTTGCCAACTCTCTCGGAATGTCCAGGAGACTCCTGAAATTCGGGCAGTTCTCCCGGTGTCCCGGGAGAGTCTGCAAATCTCCCGCAAGTGACCTGAGGCCCGTGGTTTCATGGAAACCGCTATCATAGGAAACGGCTTTGCAAATCGCTCTTAAGGGATCACTGTTCTTAAATCCTATGTAGATTGTGTAAATAAGGGCACCACGCATGCAAAGTTTAAATTTTCTTAAAAATACGCACGCACATAGCAGCAGCTTCTTAACTGTGAATCAAGTCCACCGTAGGTTAGCCTCTGTAATGGAATCTAAGACTGGGTACACACTGGGGCTTCTTCGAAAGATAATCTTTCTAATCACCCAATCAAAAGAGCGTTTCGCCAGATATCTCACCAGTGTGTACTGTCCAAATATGCTCAAAAATCTTTTAAAACGGTCTGTGATGTTTTGATTTGATATTTTGGAGCTCCTAATATGCCAGATCAACCATGGAAAGATATCGATTCATTTTTGCAAGTGTGCCCTCTGTCTATTAGGAGATCTTTGGACAGTACACACTGGTGAGATATCTGCTGAAACGCTCTTTTGATTGGGTGATTGTAAAGATTATCTGCTAAAAAGCCCCAATGTTTACCTGCTTAACATAGGGAGTTTCTGATCTTGTATTCTGTACATGACAGGGGAGGGCACACCCTCTGCACCCCCTTGCACGTATGACCCTTGCGAATGCAGAACTTCACCTTAAGTGCTTGCACCCTGAAGGGTCTCATACAGGAAACAGGATCATATGTAAGGGCTCAGCCAATCCCTTACCGTATGATCTGCTGCATTCCATTGTGTAAGTGAGTATTATCTCTGGTTCCGATCCTATATTATTATGATTTTATGCAGTTATACTGGGAGTGAGAGCGTGGGGCAGGTGGAGGGTAATCGGGGGGAGAGTGGGGGGGTGCCCCAGGCAGCAGAATTTCTGAAGGCAGCCCTGCAGATAGGTATGCAGCGGTAGGCAGATTAGCATAGATTTGCGTTCGTACGGTTGTATGGAACACGCACGGAGGTCTGAATCTGATCCGCTGTCCGTAGAATGACAATCTCCACTCCGTCACTATGTGAATTATACCAAGTGCCGGCCCACATTTAGACGAACGGGTTAGCGATGACATGTACAAATGTTATTAAGTGCCATGGAAACGCCTGTTTTCCATGGCGATGAAGGATTTGTAAATATAAATAACTTAGAGGCCTATTTATCAAACGTCTCTACTTTTCTCAAGACAGAAGCAAAGGTGGTTGCCCATAGCAACCCAACAGAAATCATGTACCCAGCACATTCCAGAAAATGAGAGCTAGAATCTGATAGGTTGCTATGGGATACGTCTCTACTTTTCCTGCAATCATCAATTATGGCAGATAAGGAAGTTATCTCTGTTTAGCAAATGGACCCCAAAACACCAGGAAGGGGAGATGGGGCTGAAATAAGAATTGAACATCTCTCTCCTTGTTAAATAGACCCCCTATGTTACCGTGAAGAACAATAAAGCACAGAATATTCACATGATGCTGAATGAAATTATCCTGAGCAATATAGCAAAGATTAACATGGATTTTCCTGAGGAACCCTGTGGTGCAGTTAAATTCTTAAGTGCAGAAAATATTTAACCACCTAAGACAATTTAATGAAATTTCCTATCACAAGGAGAAGGAGGGGGGCATTGGATGCTGTTCCTTTAAGAGCTGAAACTGCGGACCCTCCTCCTGGCCCTTAGTGTGGAGAGCAGAGCACACTGACTGGGGAAGGCAGCATGTGAAGTGGACTCAGTGTCAGAGAGAAGATACCTGGTGCAGCCACAGGGTACGATCCAAGGAGGAACAGCAGTGCCCACGACAAGTGGCAAAAAAAAAACATTCTGGCAGGAGACTGAGCTGGGCAGAAGGGAATATCAGGACACTGGGGAAATGGCAGGAGAGAACCCGATCAAAACCTCCAAAAGCAGCAGCAGCAGCAGTCCAGGGCATGGTCCGACAGCACCCACTCCGCACCTTCTCAATGCCACGGCCGGCCAGGACGCCACCACAGAAAAAGTCACTTTAAAAAAGGAGATAGGGCTTGTGAGCGCTTGTGCCATCATCATAGGTAAGACCAGAACCAGTCATTATACATCTTTGATCAACTTATATGGAGGGAAGAGGGAGGCAACTTATGGGTCTGTAGGGCATGCTGGCATTTGTAGTTCAAAACGCTGCCTAATTTAGGTTGCATCAAGTATGTGCTGAAAAGAGGCAGGGGGTAAAAGCAGCGGGCTCTGTGGGTGTCCGGAGGGGGCCCTAGTCTGCTCTGTGCTATTGAGGGAGGCCCCCAATAAGTTCTCCTGATAGGTCACACCTGTGTGTGTGTGTATATATATATATATATATATATATATATATATAAAATGTACATATCAATGCTGACTCTGTGATTGATTTCTGAAAGCCGTCTAGTGCAGGGCATTATCCCTCGAATATTCTTATTCTCATATTTATAATGAGTTGTTGATATCCAACTTTTAATCATTTTAATAATAACTTTGAATAATACGTCTGTTAAACAACAGTGTGACGTTTACACTGCATGTATTTGGATGTGTTTATGTATATATTATGTGTATAGCAGGACTGGTCCAGAGTTTGAGTGTAAAGGCAAAACAGGTGCGACTGTAGACGTTAGTAAAGCCATGTTGAAGGCACATTTAAAACTGTGAATACAGGATTAGAGTTGGGAGGTGACGCTTCTAAGCTCAACTCTCATTTACAGATTAAACATAAAACTATGCAGTATGTGAGTTCTAGGGTTCTTTTCCTGAATGCAAACTAAATCCTATTCATTTACACCCCTTATATTGCAACATGGTTTTGCTCAGGTGTTCACTTGCACCTGCTTTGACCTTATTCTGGATCTGTCTCCTCAAAGGTCTTGGAGATAGCTGGTAATAATGGCAGCATGGCAAATAATATGTGTGAACATTGGGCTGGATCCAGACTTGAAGTGCTTGAAATGAGTTTACTCCTGGACTAAACCATGTTGATTGCAGGGGGGAGTCATATTTCATCTGTTGCAAACAGTATTGGAGTTGAGAGGTGATGTTTCCTATCCCAAGTCTAAATAACAGTGTGATAGTAAAGCTGGTCAGTATCTGTGTGCAGTAAGCAATTCAAAGATATATCCCTGCATGCAAAGAATACAATTACCTTGTCTCCCCCTGAATTCAACATGGTTTAGCCCAGGAGCAACTCATTTCAAGCACTTACTTAAGTCTGGATCCAGCCCATTGTTATGTAACTCAGAAACTGTGAACATTTGGGTCTAACCTTCTATCTAGAGGAGGATATGGCAACAAGGTTAAAAGTAGACATGACAATCTATGCTACAGTGTCTCAAATAATAAGGGTTCTAGGAAACATAGATGAGGCTGTTCTTAGTAACACAATAACCCTGACAGCAACACACTATGCACAAGATGCTAAATGATGACAGGACACACAGCAGTAGGGATCACAGCCCTTACTTAACAACAATAATGTCAGTGCTTAAAGCAGGGAGACTGATTTAGTAGACAAGACAGATTAGACAACAGTAGGGATCTCAGCCAGGGGGTAGGACTGGGAGGCCGGGTTGCTTTGTGTACAGTTATCTGTCTCCGCTCTGCATGTGTCAGTAGAAATGACTGATGACACAACAGTAGGGATCACTCAACTTGCCATACAGCAATGTCAAGGAGCATAGAGAAAGAGATTGGTCTGTCTACGAGCTATCTCTGTCCTCCTGCACTGTCCGTAAGCAGGACACATGACACAACAGTAGGGATCATGCTCATGATCAACAGTTACTTAATTCTTAATTCTGTTCCATACCGTCAAACAGTATTTACCTCCATTGCGCCCCCATGTGTCTAACCTGTTACAATTATCTAAAACCTGGGTGCTCAGGTAAAGACATGGACATTTTATGTTCTCTAAGGGGATATTGCAGTAATCTCCTCTCACCTCTAGCTGGAGTTTCTGGTTCTACACTGGTAGAGAAGCGTTATGGAGATCTATTCCGCTATGTGGAGGGGGAATATTTAAATTGCACAATGTGGAGGTTCTGTGCATCCCCCCGCTGTATCCTGACTTCCGAGTCGCCCACATGAGAACATTGGCCAGGGATCGTAAGTACATGTGAGCTAGGCGTGGCTATCCCTCACCTGCACGGGTACACAAAGCTGCAGGGCCGCCACCAGAAATTGCGTGGCCTGCGCCGTGGACCTGCAGGAACGATTCTCAGTTCACACGGAAAGGGCCGCCTCAGAAATAGTGGGGCCAGGGATATATCCATCTGTGACGTCACATAGGGGGTGAGCAACATTAACCTCGGGCCATTGTTCCCTGCACATTGACCCGCAGTACAAAGGTGAGTATCGTGGGCCCCATCATCTCCGGGCCAGGGACAATCAGTGTGCAGCCCTGGACACCGATGTGCAGCTTGGTCCAACTCTTCAGCAGCAAGTATCAGCGGAAGGAGACTGGTGACAGTGACTCATCTGTCTCCTACTGCCAATACCTGCTGCTGGACAGCTGAATATGGACGGGCTCCTTATCGCTCTCTCCGTCACTACCGCTGCTCAGTGACTCTAGCGACTGATAACCACATAGATGGAACTCTGTTCCGTCCGTATGGAGAGCCGTAGGACCGGGCAGACCTTGGCTTCCGCATGGCAAAACCCTGCAACGGAGGCGGGGTTCGCTGTGCAGATATGGCAGATATTCGTACAAGGGTTCGTACAAGGGTGGGTTATGGACACGAAAGTGTCTCCTCTTCAGAGCGTAAATCCAGACCCCCCCGCGCGTACAGAAAGCGTGCGGCGGTTTGCATCCAGTCCATGGGCCAGATCCTAAACAACATAAACTAGCCACCGTCATAAAATCGCACATCAGTACTTACTCCGCATGCGCGCGGCAGATGATACGGCTCGTAACTCACAGCGTAGGTCCCAGTCACGTACAAACAGCGTAACAAACGCACAAAGGGGCGTGGCCAGCCATCTGACACCTGTAATTGCGCTTCGGAGGCGGGGTGAGGCATTTAAATCGTGCAGTATGGGTGTGCTTAGTCACGAAGGTACGTGAGGCCTATATGTACGTCAGTACTTACACTGTGTAAAGATAAGGTAGAGTTTGGGAAGCGTAAAAAAACGTAGAAAGTACGCAAGCGTAACTATACTACGCGATGAAACGTATCAAGCACGGAGGTCTGGATCCGGCCCCATGAGTATAAATTGCAGATGGCCGCCGAACACACCAGCACCGGCCCTGATAACACCACAACGAGAAAAAACGGCATTGAAACATCTTCCCTTTTGCAGCAGCAGTTTGTATCTCAGCACAATAAAGCCCCATAAACGTCGCCTACTTATCAGAAAAGCTCAGCGCTGTGGGCAGTGCTAGGAAATGTGCACTGGCTTCACCAGATTAATGTTGCTTCTTTTTAGTCTGCTTAATTACCTGTGGATGAATGGGCAACAATGAATGCAGAAAGAGGTCTTGGTTTGCTACTCATTAATAACTCATTGAGCCTTTGGCTGGTGGTGACCAGGTACCAGCCCCCTCTGTACACACCAGAATACAGATCCTGGGGGAAGAATTGGCGGATGTGAACTTGGACATCACGTTCCGAGGCGTATTCATTCTACAGTTATCACATCAATCTTCGGCTGGATGCTTCACTGGCAGAGCTCGAAGTGCTCGGGGTTCCTGTGTGCTTCTTCCTCCATTCCAATAATAGGGGACAGATTAATCCAAATAACACAAAATCCTGTTACAGATATTACCATTCATACAGGAACTCCCCGTCATCGTGTCACTGAAGATGTGTGACAAGGGACTAGCTATATCTAGGTTATAAATGACATTCGGCATTTCTTTAGTTTGCATTTGATTTCTAATAGAGAACAGGATCATCTGTAAACAGCTTGAGCCGGATTGGCAGTTTCCGGACTGTGTGAGTGACGCAGCTGAGGTGACGTTAAGAGACTTAGGACCGGAGGCTGGGACTGGTAGAGGGAATAAGCTTTTTAACAAATTTTCTGTTGACATTTTAAAAGAGCAGCATAGAAAATCAGAGCAATTATCTTAAGGTCTATAAGCACATAACAGAGTGTATAGGTATATAAATCTCAACATATTGTTCATTTCCTAACAGTAAATGGAGAGTGATGGTGTCATATACAGATAGATAGATAGATAGATAGATAGATAGATAGATAGATAGATAGATAGATAGATAGATAGATAGATAGATATGAGATAGATAGATATGAGATAGATAGATATGAGATAGATAGATAGATATGAGATAGATAGCTAGATAGATAGATAGACAGAGACAGAGACAGAGAGAGAGATGGACAGATAGATATTTCTTTATGGTAACACACTAAGCCTTTTATGTAAAGTTACACAATCTATTTCAAGCTCTTGTACTTTATATTTCACTCCACGTAAAAAAAAAAATAGAAATGAGGATTAGAGGGGATGAAGTGTAAATGAAACGAGCACATGAGGGAAGTTGTGGCGGGTCTCTTGTATATCAGGATTTACTACGAGAAGAATGTTAATTACACCATTGTGCAGTACTCACACTCTGACTGAGAACAATGCTCCTTATTGCTACATTACAGGGTACTTATCCCAGTTAGGCCAAAGTTCTTAATACATTATTTGTAGCCATAAACTGTCCAGTTTAATGAACATAGCAGAGATATTTCATAATACACAAATGCAACAGACTGCGCCTTTTCTGTGACTCTCTCAGTGACACTCCCAATTCCAGCCGCTACAGGGACAAAAATCTGGTACTGGTACAAGAAACACCCCATTGTTGGCTATTTTATTGGCAAAATCCTTAAAACAAGTATAATTAAAAAAAAATTAAAATTAAAAAATATTTTCTTACCTTGTCCTCACTCCACCCACTCTCTCCTCCACTCTCTCCTCCACTCTCTTCTCTGCTCTGTCCCCGCTTTCTCCATCGCTCAGTCCTTGCTCTTTCCTCCAATCTATCTCCACTCTGTCCCTGCTCTTTTCTTCAATCTATCTCCACTCTCTCCTCCGCTCTGTCCCTGCTCTTTCCTCCGCTCTATCTCCACTCTCTCCTCCGCTCTGACCCTGCTCTCCTCTGCTTTCCCCTCTGCTATGTCTCCACTCTCTCCTCCACTCTCTTCTCTGCTCTGTCCCCGCTTTCTCCATCGCTCAGTCCCTGCTCTTTCCTCCAATCTATCTCCACTCTCTCCTCCACTCTCTTCTCTGCTCTGTCCCTGCTCTTTCCCCCGCTCTATCTCCACTCTCTCCTCCACTCTCTTTTCTGCTCTGTCCCCGCTTTCTCCATCGCTCAGTTCCTGCTCTTTCCTCCAATCTATCTCCACTCTCTCCTCCGCTCTGTCCCTGCTCTTTCCTCCGCTCTATCTCCACTCTCTCTTCCGCTCTGACCCTGCTCTCCTCTGCTTTCCCCTCCACTATGCCTCCACTCTCTCCTCCGCTCTCCCCTCCACTCTGTCTCCAATCTCTCCTCCGCACTGTCTCTGCTCTCTCCTCCACTCTGCCCCCGTTCTCTCTTCTGCTCTGTCCCTGTTCTCTCCTTCGCTCTGTCCCCGTTCTCTCCTCTGCTCTGTCCCCGTTCTCTCCTCTGCTCTGTCTCCTCTCTCTCCTCCACTCTGTCTCCTCTCTCTCCTCCGCTCTGTCTCCACTCTCTCCTCCGCTCTGTCTCCTCCATTCTGTCCCCGTTCTCTCTTCTGCTCTGTGTCTGCTTTCTCCTCCGCTCTGTCTCTGCTCTCTCCTCCGCTGTCTTCACTCTCTCCTCCGCTCTGTCTCTGCCCTCTCCTCCGCACTGACCCTGCCCTCTCCTCCGCTCTGACCCTGCTCTCCTCCGCTCTGACCCTGCTCTCCTCCGCTCTGACCCTGCTCTCTCCTCCGCTTTCCCCTCCGCTCTATCTCCACGCTCTCCTCCACTCTCCCCTCCACTCTGTCTCTGCTCTCTCTTCTGCTCTGTCCCTGCTCTCTCCTCCGCTCTCTCTCCTGCACTCTGTCCCCGTTCTCTCCTCCTCTCTGTCCTCACTCTCTCCTTCCGTCTGTCCCCGCTCTCTCATCTGCTCTGCCAGACCGTTTTTTTATGCATATTTTGTGGGATTGCCCCAATATCACAACCTATTGGCCAAACGTGAGGGAGGTGAGGTAGGTGACGGAGGTGAGGTAGGTGAGGGAGGTGGAGGTGAGGTAGGTGAGGGAGGTGGAGGTGAGGTAGGTGAGGGAGATGAGGGAGGTGGAGGTAGGTGGAGGAGGTCAGGGAGGTGAGGGAGATGAGGGAGGTGGAGGTAGGTGGAGGAGGTCAGGGAGGTGAAGGAGGTGAGTTAGGTGAGGGAGGTGAGGTAGGTGGAGGAGGTCAGGGAGGTGAGCCTGTGCATAATTCAGAGTGACTTTTCTCAAGGCTCAGAGATTTGGCAACTGGTATTCTGAAGCGCTACAAAAGCTCCCTACTAAAACACTTGGATAACGCAATAAATGCTGTAATCCACATGGAAGACAACTTCCCCTCCCATTCTGAAAGACTGGCTGACGATTACATGACAATGGACAATTTACTGATTATAGAAGAATTTCCCGGGAATTCCAGGTTACATGGTTTCGGTGGCTTGAGTTCAAACTTACCCCTGGTTATATTATGATTGCCAGTCCCCTGATCAAACCATATCATAACCCATATAGTTCATGATAGCTTGGCCCTTAACAGCTGTGTACAAACTACAGACACACTGATCACTCAATCTAGAGGACTCGTAAATGAATTAACATCCACAATACCTTGGCAGTGATTTCTGACCTTTTGGAATGTGTTTGAAGTGTCACATTGTAATGCAAAGGACTGAAATAGGGTGCGGAAAGGACTGAGGTCCCCCTGGACTTGACAGGACCTGTGGCTGGTGCAAATGTTTGAGGTAAGCAACGATTTTACGTCTGCGCTCTGGATCGGATTCTTGAGCATATCCAGGGGCTTTGAAACAAAAATTCCTGGAGCTTCTATTTCATGAACCTGTTTCAGGCACCATGTGTCTCTACGATTTTGAAGGCAACCATTATCTATCCTACAATCAGGAGACAATGAGGGCACTGCTAACATTTTAAATCGCATACAGGCCGTAATCGCTCTCTCTGTTCCAGTATCGTACAACCTATAAGAATAGCCAATGGGAAGTTCAGCTTCCCGGTCTTGTGTGTCTGCTTATGCTTTACAGCATATTGTGATAGCAAAATGAGTGCAGCTTCTAAGAAAGAAAAAGAAAGACTTTGCAAGAACAAAATGTGCGCAAGACAAATGAAAATAACTTCATTTTTGACAGAACAGAAACAGACAACAGTTGGCAAGTTAAAATACAGCTATTATCGCTTCATCCCCATTCTCATTTCATTCATTCCCATTCGCTTTCGTATAGAAATTCATGTAGGGCAAACCACAGTCCTTGCCCACGCCACAGAAATACATTGAGTTGTGTCTGATCTGTATCGTCTGTGACTACGCGCTCTTCAGATCTGAGCATGCGCAGTAGGAAAAAAACGCAGAGAATCTCAGCGTCAGGTGGCGCACGCTCACCTGCGTTAGGTCCACTGACTCCATAAGACCCCGAATGTTACCTGTTTCCGCAAAGGTTGATTGTTTTATAATGTGGACCTATTGTGATCAATGAAATAAATAAATAACTGCTCTAAGAAGAAACAGAACATTTCAGACTATGGGGTAGGGGTATTTCTACCGTGATATGTACGACACCGTAAAGTTGGTTGTATGTTGTTGCAGACAGGGGGGCTGATTCAGAGATGCGATTGCGAAAAGATCGCAAATATACGCACCTTTGCTAAGATCTTAGCAGGTTCCAGCCCACTGCATAAACAGACACTCCCCTTGCAAACAGCGGTGGATCTTAAACTTAGACCACCATTGAATTGCCTTAACTATATGCTGTCATTTGGGATCTTAACTGACGTGGGAGCGTCCATTTAAGATCCTAAGTGTCAGCCCGCGCCCACTTTCCCTCATTTCCCTGCCTCCCCCCGCCCATTTCCATGCAAATCCTTAAGATCTTAAAGATTCGCTGCACTTAAGATCTTAAGTGCTTGCGTGCGATTCAAACCTACGCTCTTAGCGAACTTACGCTCCTAACCGCTACGCTAACGGCGTTGCACTATTACTACGCATGCGCAGTTTTGCGAATTTTCTAAGATCTTAAATATACGCACCTAAGTGCCGTGGAAATCGCATCTCTGAATCAGGCCCAGAATTCCTATTTATAAAAAAATAATTCATTTTGGTACAGCTACAATGTCAAAAGTTCTAAATTTAAAAATCTGACATTTACTCTTCCTGGTACCTGCTATCTCTGCGACAAATGTTACTGCCCTCGGTACCTGCTGTGCTTCCCTGGTTAGTGTTTAGTGTCTAGTTCCTCATTTAATAATGTTAGGGGACCTACGTAAGCCTCTTGTAACATCCACACATGCATGTGGCAGATGTTGTGACACCGATTTGTTTGTGAGAGAGGTACTTCCATTCCACATGCCTCATCCCCAAATGAAATGCCCGGGGCGGCAGAGAGCAGATGTTAAGGTAGGTGTCTGGACAAGGTAAGTGACCAGAACTCAGCATGAGACAGGGGAGTGACAGGAGAGTTCACTTCTCTGTACCGTGTGGACTTCCAGATCTCAGTGCGAATGGAAAACCCTTGGAGATCCGGATCTGGCCCAGAGATAGGAATTAGCAGTAGGGTCAGGGGACCTGATTCACACTTAAGACGAAGCTAATTGTCCATGCATATTTTTAGGACTGGATAAATTGCACATGCCCAGAACACAAAGTTACACATGAGGGGCCTGATTCAGAGATCCGTTTGCGATCGGGCCGCAAATATACGCATCTAAGTGGCAGGTCGGAACAGGTTACACCCACCAGAATAAACAGTCACTCCCCTCGCAACCTCCGGCCGGACCTAAACTTCCACCTCCATAGACTTGCCCTAACTGGCCGCACTCACTTCCGACCCTATGTGTATTAGTTGCGTATATTACCGGCCCTAACTCTGTAAGCACGCCCACTTTCCCTCATCTAAATGCCTTCCCCCGCCCATTTCTATGCAAAGCCTTAGGTCCGTATATTTCTGCCGCACTTAGGGTTGCATTAGTCTCCGCCCAATTCACAAGTCCGACCTTAAGGCATTTCCGACCTTAACTTCAATGTACATGGCGTTGCACTATTACTACGCATGCGCAGATGATGCTAAATCGATCCGACCCTAAATATACGCACGGAACTATCGTTAGTTCCAGATCTCTGAATCAGGCCCGAGATCCAGATCTTACACGCGGGAATAAATTACGCACAGACTTCATCTCTGTTCTTAGTGAGATAAGAAGGGGCGGGGCCATAAGATGGAGGTTAAGAGGAGTGGGTGTGGGGAGGCATTTAAATGGGGCATTATAGGCGTGGTTTGCTAAGTACACATGTTCTAAAGCAACTTAAGCACAGACATACGCATGGAGAGTTAAGGTAGTGCTATGGATAAGGAAGTCACCTAAAATCCATAGGAACGATGGGAGTTGCCTTGCCACTTAGTTGCGTATTTTAGCCAATTCACATGAACTTATTTAATTCTTATCTGTGAATCCGGTCCAGGATTATTGTAATGCTGAACAAATATGCTGTCATTCCGACGTTCGATTAGACAGGCGTTGCGCATTTTAGTGCTGGAATGTTAACGGTCAGCATTCAGATCCTAAAGGAGCGCCATCGGAAAAGGAAACCCCACCCCCCGCAGCTCTTGTCAGGGAGGTGGAAAATGGTGCTACAAAAAATGGCTCAGGAAGTTTTAATGGAGCAACTACTGCGATTGGTGCATCTACCGGTGCTGTACCTGGTAACAAGGTGCTGCTGAAGATACTAGGGTTGAAATATGTCATGTGCGGATACAGTGTAAACGGTAATAATAATGTATGTAAGGCCTATTAGACACCCATGTTGTTAATCATGTAAGTTACATGTACAGACTTAACACCAATTATCACACCCTACCAGAAAAGACTGATGAATGAAAGGCCATCAGATTCATTTAGAGGCCTGTAAAGTTGTACATGGCATAATCCTCTTATGGAGCCTAATCCCAGGAAAAGTCCTTTAGGAATGTTAGATTTATGGCACAAGTTGTTACATGCAGAAGTCAGACTACAACAGATTCTGCAATATATATACTGTGGGTCATTTCAGGGAGCCAGGTGCAGCTTATATGATCAATACCGTTAATCTCTGGAAAACTGCTGATTCATTCATTGCCAGTCACAGGGGGTATTGCCGAATACTAGAGTGATTAAATACATATTGCCGGATTCAGACCGCACGTTTTCTGAATGCACGGATGTCTGGTAGTCTGCACGGAAGAGGGGGTGAACTTAAGTGTCCAGCGGAAGAGGGGGGAGGACTTAAGTGTCCAAGTGTCCCGTGGAAGAGGGGGGGTGAACTTAAGTGTCCCGCGGAAGAGGGGGGGGAACTTAAGTGTCCCGTGGAAGAGGGGGTGAACTTAAGTGTCCCGCGGAAGAGGGGGGAGGACTTAAGTGTCCCATGGAAGAGGGGGTGAACTTAAGTGTCCCGCGGAAGAGGGGGGAGGACTTAAGTGTCCCGTGGCAGAGGGGGGGAACTTAAGTGTCCCGCGGAAGAGGGGGGAGGACTTAAGTGTCCCATGGAAGAGGGGGTGAACTTAAGTGTCCCGCGGAAGAGGGGGGAGGACTTAAGTGTCCCGTGGCAGAGGGGGGGAACTTAAGTGTCCCGCGGAAGAGGGGGGAGGACTTAAGTGTCCCATGGAAGAGGGGGTGAACTTAAGTGTCCCGCGGAAGACGGGGGAGGACTTAAGTGTCCCGTGGAAGAGGGGGTGAACTTAAGTGTCCCGTGGGAGAGGGGGGAGGACTTAAGTGTCACGTGGAAGAGGGGGGTGAACTTAAGTGTCCCGCGGAAGAGGGGGGTGAACTTAAGTGTCACGCGGAAGAGGGGGAGGACTTAAGTGTCCCGTGCGGATCAGTAGTCTGTACGATCGCTGATCCACACAGAACTGTTAAACCCAGCCCTATTGTAAAAGTTATATGTCCCCGCCCACCCTACGGAGTTTAGGTGGATGGAGAGGATGGGCTGCTCTGTCGTACGCAACTCCAGGCGTAAAGATCCGTTGTAACATCCATGCGCATTGCCAGAATGCCCGAAGTCGTGTGGCGATCGCAAGTCTGAATCCGGCCAACAGATCATCAAATCCCTGTCATTATAATCTAAATAATTTCAGTATTTAATTTTTCCATACATTGTTGTTTCGGAAAATAAGATCCGGCTACAAGCCGGCTGCTCTCACAGACAGTTGGGTCTAACGTAACCATTTCTGAAGGACACAGTAGAAAATCTCTTTGTTTCCTATAGACTGGGGATGTACACGCTATGGGCCTGATCCAGACTTAAGATCGTTACGCACTACTAAGTATAATGCCCTCCTCCTGACACTCCCTTCTCACGTATGTAACTCAGCTGACTTACGCGTTTAGAACCCTACCTTAACATTTCCTTGCGTATCTCTGGTCGTGCATGATGCCTTGTCATACACAAGTGCCTAACCCAATCCATACTGTACAATTTAGTACAGTATTGTACATCGAGCCCATTGCCGCAGTTTAGAAAATCTAGCCCATTGTCTTGGTAGTTTCCAACTGTCAGTTACATAGAAACATAGAAAGTGACGGCAGATAAGAGCCACATGGCCCATCTAGTCTGCCCATTGTGGTAACCACCTTTGTTGAAAAAGCAAATAGTTTTTTAAAATATCAGTTAATTCAAGAGAGTAGAAGCTCAGGAGCGGATTATATTGTACCTAATGGAATGGGTCAAATTGGAGGGACTCTGGTAAATATATCATATTGGGCACAATCTTGGAGAATATTTTTCCCTGTAGGGTAGCCGGTAAAGGGGGTGCTTATGTTGTCAGTCCCATGCCCCAC
>WWET01000020.1:1582287-1604164 GCA_011038615.1 Limnodynastes dumerilii
AAAATTGGCACGCCCACACGTAAGTATTTACGTGACACATACGTGAATGGCCCATACGTTCACAATTACGCTACGTTACTGAGCGTATTTTCTATGGTGCGCATGCGCAGTACTTACCAAAAAGGCGATTTTACGTCTCCGCCACGTGTAAATTCGCTCCGAAGCGTTGTTCTGGATCTGGCCCAATGCACCAAGTAAATACACAAACACACACACACATATACTAAAAAATTCAAACAAATGAGACATAAAACTAAGGCAGTATAATATGATTTTCTATCTACAGGAAACTATGAAGAATTGAAACCAAGCAATGCATTTAACTTCTGGATGACCCCCACAGTGGGCCAGTTAGCTTTGGCCTTTTTACAAGGATCTTTTGCATTCAGTGGCTGGAACTTTCTGAATTATGTGACAGAAGAGCTAGTTGACCCCAGAAGGTGAGCGAAACATTAACTCTCATCCAATATTCATAGCAATATACAGGCACTGGAAACCCACATTTTGGCCCCTAACAGCTGCCGTTATTATTACATTCATTGTATAACTTTTTTCTTTTCAAACCCATAACATGAATTACTGCTGCACCTTCTACTTCATCTGCTGCAGCCACAGACTGTTTACTAGATTGGTCTCTTGACTCTCATCATCAACAGTGACCTCCTTTACATGACTTTATATTATTCACTCTACTGAAACATCCTACCGGCTTTGTCATATGATCCTAATACATGTTCTCCCTCTACTCATGCACCTTTTACCTCATCTATTGCACCCAAAGTCTGCTTTACAAGCTTAGTTTTGCATCTCCACCAAGTGCTTAGTAATAGCCATATGGTCTCTGTTTATTATGTAAAGCACAATTGTACTTCAGGTTAGCCTACCCCTCCTCCACTTAACATCCTTATTGCATCCTACATCTATCCCTTCTTTTTCTTCCTTCGCCATCTCCTTCGCTCACACCAGCAGTCCACTTTCTTCCCCCTCCTTATGTCTTCTGTAAGTTCATCCCTCCTACTTAGTGTGTTAGCTCACGTGAGCTCCATCCTAGTGTTGTTCCCTCCTCTACCACTCCCCCTCACTTCACGCCCTCTGCTACCCTTTTACCCTGTCCCCACCTGGTGGCTCCCTCTTAACCTCTCACTGCTCTCTATTCCCTACTCCCTGATCTGCCAAACTTTACACCTCGCATTTTGGCTTGCGTTCTGTGCTTGCTTCCCTTTATTGTATTTTTGTGATATTTTTAGATTTATATTGTATTTTATTATGTACTATGCTGTCCATCCCTGCCCTGTATAGCCGTACTGTATTTTGTTGTATTTTGTACGGCACTGTTGTATTTTGTACGGCACTGTGGACACCTTCTGGCACCTTATAAATAAACGATAATAATAATAATAGTACTTCTATTTGTATTGTATACTAGAGTGCGTATTCTCCTGCGATTATGATTGTTGTGATAAAGCAGGTCACATCTGTTCTTCTAGTTTTATAAACTTCCCAAAAAAATGACAATCCCCAATGTTGCGATGTCTGTGGTTTGTGTGTACGCATGTACACCGTCTGTGCAGCATAGACAGATATCTGTACAGTGTGTACGGAGTCACAATTGTTTCAGCAGATGTTTAGGAGAAATGATGATCTCAGTGTGCACGTGAATTGGCACGCTCATCGCAATTTGCAATTGTCAGTGATATTGTAATAACCACTGGCTGTCACATGTCATTGCATAGGTATGCACCCAGCTAAAGCCCCACATCTTGCACATAGTATGTCACAACCCCACCTTCCTGCTTGAATGGCTTTACAGATCCCGGGTCATATTCACAGGATCTGTTTTCACGTGGAGTTGTGTGCGTATTTTTAGGTACGGTATAACTGCGCTGCGTAGTAACTTTAAGTTACGTAGACTATACGCACGTAGTTGCTTTAGGCACGGACATGCGACTCACACTTGGAGACATACGTACGGAGGGGCGGGGTTAAAATACGTACTGGAAAAGTTACGTGAAAGATGGAGGGGGGAGGCATTTAAATGAGTCTTTGAGGGCACGGTTACATAGAATCGCATGTATGGCATACATATACATGTACACACGTAAAGTTAGAGGTGCTCTATGGAGGCGTAAGTCTACGATTGCACGGCCGTGAGAGGGGAGTGTCATGGGTGTTGGTGGGTGTTGTCTTGCTACGAGCGTGCGTAGAATTGCGTACTTTTAAAAAACGGATCTGTGAATACGGCCCATCATGGTTGCCCGAAGTAGTAGTGCTCTACGCGGGGCTGCATTTCTCACACGAACCAGAACATTAAAATCACCAACTCAGTCTAAGAAGGAGAGTTAAGTTCAAGTTTGTTATAAGTGTTGCCTATACCAACCAATCAGCTAGTCCGTTCTACACAATGTAAGCTAGAATCCTATTGGCAGTTCTGGTTATGGCCGATCCTCCATCATACCTTTCTAGAGACTTAAGTACTATACAAGTCTTTGAGTCATTTCTAAGAAATATCCCACAAATGCTGAACTGATGAATTATCTACTGACAAGTCTCAAAGTAGAAAAACACTTTAAAAAAAATGAATTATTCTGTTTTTTTGGTTTTTTTTAGGAATCTACCTCGTGCCATATTCATCTCTATACCGCTGGTGACCTTTGTCTACACTTTCACAAACATAGCCTACTTTACAGCTATGACGCCTGAGGAGCTTATGTCTTCCAATGCTGTTGCAGTGGTAAGTAGCCCAATCTTCCTCTCCTAGGCCTCGGACAATCTGCACCACACCCTGTGCAATCTCCGTGTATATTTCACCCTCTCCCCCCCCTTCTGTTGCTTTAGACGTTTGGTGAAAAGCTACTGGGATATTTTTCCTGGATCATGCCGGTGTCGGTGGCACTGTCCACATTTGGCGGGATTAATGGATACCTCTTTACCTCATCCAGGTTCGAAAAGGAGTATGGTCTAACATTGTAGCTGTAGCCTCTAACATCTCTTCTGTGCAATCAGTAGCAAAATCGTCAATAAATGCAACCAGTCACTCTTCTGATTTCAGAGGCTGTGTGTGTGCGTGTGTGTGTAATGTCTGTTCTTGTGCAATAGGAACACTGCACCAACACTCTCAATGTGCAGCAAAGAGAGAAAGATTTTAAAAATGAGCAGGAAAGGAGTCATGTGACAATAGTCTAAGTAGTGGAGCTTCTAAATAGGAAGTGGAAGGCAACCAATCAGATTATAGATACTTACCAGACAACGCTAGAAAATAATAACTAGAATCTGATTGGTTTCTATGGGCACACGTTTTCTTTACTCTTTATTGTACGGGGTATTCGATTTTTATGTCCGTAGAAACAAGAGCAAAAAAAAAAAACTAACGTGGTCCAAAGATGCCAAAAAATATTTTGAAATGCTCTGTGATCTTTAGATTTGATCTTTTGGAGCTCCTAATATGCCAGATCAATGATGGAAAGATATCTTTTGCTTTTTGCAAGTGTGTCCTGTGTATATTAGGAGATCTTTGGACAATACACACTGGTAAGATATCTGGTGAAACGGTCTTTTAATTCTGTGATTGGAAAGATTATCTGCTGGAAAACCCCAGTTTGTACCCTGCTTAAGTCCTAGTGAATGTTTCCAGATAAAATAGCTTCAGGACATTCTAAGAACGTAGGGCCTGATACAGATATCTGCGTGTTTTCCGTGCACATGGAGATCTTGAAGTCCACGCAGAAGAGGGGAGCTCGCCCCCTGTCACTACCCTCTTTTACGGAGTTCTGAACCCTACCTTAACCTCTCCGCACGTATCTACGTTCGTCCGACTGCTGATTGTACAGTAGGAGATCCGTAGCGCAGCATCTGGTGCGCATGTGCAGATGTTACATTCTAGGGGACTTTGGCAAGAAGTGTGCCTAATTCCCCTAACGTTACTAAATGAGGATCAGGCCTGTAGTCTGGCTTCTTGTCAACCATTATACGGGTTGACTGACTAATTGACTGGCTGACTGACTAGTTCCTTTTACCATTACAAAGCCTAAAGCTGGGCACACAATTGTCCAACTCTCATCCAATCTGACCTCCGACCTACCATTTTGTCCAACATTGAATAAGTGTGTACGGTGACATGACAGCCCATTACTTCTAATCCTGTTTACCTGGACAGGTCAAAAGATTTTTAAACATGCTTAAAAAGTGTGTACTCTCCTGCCACTGGTTTAAGCAAACAGTCTAGTTAAAATTTAAATCTTAAGAGGATTGTACAAGTCTGTACCCAGCTTAAACTCTTTTTCTCTGAAACGCGTCGGGCATCATGACATTTCCTGAGCTGCTTTTCTTATAGAGTGATTCAGAGGCTTCCAGGATGCATGCTCTGTAATCATGAGGTCTGCGGAATAAATAAAGGGGTGGCTGGGGGATATTCAGGTCCTACGCATCCCTTTGTATCCCCTGTGGCACTGCCCAATCATGATACGGCTTATTGGAGATCGAGGTTTGAGGCTCTGGGTGTAGTTTCTTTTATTGCTTTGTCTTGCAATCGCTGCTTAAACTTTCCCCAGGTACATACAGCAGTTATAACTTTTTATACTGAAAATAAAAATGAAAAAGACACATCCCGAAAACTAAAATATAAATACAATGTTTGTATAATGGTTTCAGATGCGTATTTGGTGTGAAATGCTAGTAAAATGTAGGTAACATGTACATCTGTTGGAGATGGTATTAGGTTACCCCCTTGTGCAGCTTATGATCATTCTGACCCATTATATCTTTCAGTGGCATAATAATGCCAGCATACCCTCCAACATGACCCATTCCGTTAGCAACAAAACACCCGGTCCGGAGCTTCCAGCTGTCACTCACCTGGATATGAAGAACTAACTATTGTGTAAAAAACATTTCTCTTCATCAAAGGTGGTTACCATAGTAACTGACAATTGGAAGCTTAGGGAGTATTTTGTACCTAATGGAATGGGTCATGTTGGAGGGTATGTGCCGGATCAATGTATATATTAACTATATAGTGACCCACAGCACAACACCTGGGAATTATTTTCACTAATATAATGTTTTCTGACTCCTGTCCCCGAGTACCACCAACAGGCCATGTTTTCAAGATTTGCTTAATTATGCCACCTCTTCTTACAGCCACAAATCCTTATTACATAACATGCTGGAGGTACTATGAGTGAGATATGGGTGAGGAAACATTACACTAACCTGTACTTTTTTATAATTAATATACCGTAGTATTGTTACTTAATCATGACAACTTCCAGATTAAGAGCCTTTTATCTAATCAATGTCTTCATTCCTACAATCAATTATCTTCTTGCTATTTTTTAGACTATACAAATGAAGCTTAATCATTACAGCAGAAAATAATCTATAGCAAAGTACTACATTCAAAACGGAGTTTCCCCAATAAGGCTTTATTGTGTATGGTGCTTGGATTCCCTCAGGGGTGGAGCTACCGAGAAAATAGGAAGTGCTCTGAAATTAGTGCACCAATCAATGACTGAAGAATAAGGGGAACAAGCATCAGTAGCATGTCCCCACCATTGTAAGGCCTAACAGGGGAAACTCCATTTTGATAAGTGGCCTTTTATAACCACTAAGTGGAAACATAAGTCAACCCTTGTGCTTCCTCTTTCCACAGGTTATGTTTCTCTGGAGCCCGAGAGGGCCACTTGCCCAGCTTACTGGCCATGATCCACTTTAAATACTGCACCCCAGTGCCGGCTCTGCTTGTTTGTGTAAGTACAATACCTCCAAGTGTCCATAATTTGATTTAGAGAAACAATTAAGCCCCATGTAAAGCAACCTGAATGAAGAATTTATTGTCAGGCATTTTAGCTTTCAACTAGAATAATTGTGATGTCTGTCTTCCAGTGCGGGACGACAATTATCATCATGCTGGTGGGTGATACGTACACCTTAATAAATTATGTGTCTTTTATTAACTACCTCTGCTACGGAGTAACAATTATGGGGTTAATTGTTCTTCGCTACAAGAAACCCAAAATGTTCCGACCAATTAAGGTAAGAGCAGCGCTGGCACTAACGCATGTGTAGTGAGACACTAATTCAGGGGCGGTCCCCCAATCAGAAACAAAGTCTATGGATACTGTAGTAAGCCAAGGTCAAATTTACACAAACTAATATATATATACACATCAGACCTCCCAATATGTGGCATAGCCTCCCATCTGAAGTGGTAGAGGCAACACATAAGAACAATGTAAACATGCTTTTGTTATATATATAAAGGACACTTTAAATCCTAATTAAATTAAACTAAATTGGGGACAAAATGGAGCAAGATGGATGAGCCGCATGGCTCATATCTGAAGTCACGTTTTATGTTCACTGCTATTGCATGTGCACACAAAAGGACAGAGCGGAGATCTCACCTCCCTGATTGGCTGAATGCACAACCCTGAATAAGTAAATAAACCAGTTGATGCACTGCATTTTAGCAAAGACAGATGCACATACTACCAGAGAGCCCCAAATTAAACTCCTAAGAGCCACATGCATTAATTGAAACTAAAGTACTAAGAGAGCATGGACAGCCTCTGTTCTGTCCACAGTCTCTCCTCTGCTCTGTCCACGTTCTCTCTTCCAGAACAGAACAGTGGCTGTCAGTTAACCCTGTAGACAGTTAAGCTAATTGTCAGCACTCCCAACATTAATCTCACATATTATATAGATCACATACATGCTCAGATCATGAAGTCATTGAAATATATGTAGTATTATCATTTTCTGACCAATGACTGTATTCTCTTTTGTTTTAGGTGAATCTGTTGATTCCCATCACCTACCTGCTCTTCTGGGCCTTCCTCCTGATATTTAGCTTTTACTCTGAGCCCATAGTGTGTGGTGTTGGGCTCATCATTATTTTAACAGGCGTTCCAGTCTTTTTCTTGGGAGTTTACTGGAAGAATAAACCAAAGTGTATAGATAGATTTATTGGTAAGTCAATGGCTATCACAAACACAATCATTCATCATCAGATGTCACATAGTCCTTCAGATTCTATTTTGAGAACAATGGCAATCTCAATAAACTATAGTGCACAGGAATATATTTCTATAAACTTCTAAAAAGACAAGACTGAAGGTTGTGCTCAAAGTAACCAATCAGATTATAGTTATCATTTTCCAGAACGTACTAGAAAAATAATAGCTTGGAATGTTTAATGACAATTGGCTGGATTCAGACTGAAGAAGGAGCTTAAAATTAAGAGAGGAAGTTACTCCTGGGCTAAACCATGTTGATTGCAGGGGAGTCATATTTCATCTGTTGCAAACATTGTTAGATTTGAGAGGTGATGTTTCCCAGCCCAAGTCTAAACAACAGTGTGATAGTAAAGCTGGTCAGTATCTGTGTGCAGTAAGCTATTCAAAGATATATCCCTGCATGCAAAGAATACAATTAACTTGACTCCCCCTGAAATCAACATGGTTTTGCCCAGGAGTAAGTTTCCTCTCTTATTTTCAATCTCCTTAAGTCTGGATCCAGCCCAATGTCTAGACCAGGGGGTTCTAAACCTCTTTTTGTGAGCACCACTTACAGGCTAAGGAAGCACCATCAAAAATTATTAATTTACTGAATCCAAAAGAAGTAACTTTGACAAAATACAACCGTTAGCATAACATGTATGTCATGCTCAGTGGAGGAAAATTTAAGATGAATCCTCTCCTCACATGACATATTACACCTCCCCTCTTCAGATACATCCTTCAGCCCACATGACATATCTCACATGACATACACCGCCCCCCCATCCGTTATATTGCTCTGTACACATTATACCTTTACCCCTTCTGTTATATCCCTCTACACACACCACACATTACACCTTTACCCCCTGCTGTTATATCCCTTTCCATACACCACACTGCCGTTATATCCATTTCCACACACCACATATCACACCTTTACCCCCTGCTGTTATATTCCTTTCCATACACCACACTGCTGTTATATCCATTTCCATACATCACATATTCTACCTTTACCCCTTCTGCTTCATCCCTTTTTACACATTATTCCCCCACCTTCTGGTATAGCCATCTGCACACATTACACCTTCCCCCTTCTGTTATATTACTCTTTCCACATTACACATTTACCACTCTCTGTTAGATACCTCTCCACACATTACACCCTTCTGTTATATCCCTCTCCACACATTACAACCTTCTGTTATAGCCCTGTAAACACATTACACCCTTCTGTTATATCCCTCACCAAACATTACATCCTTCTGTTATATCCCTCTCCACACATTATACCCTTCTGTTATATCCCTCTTTACACATTATACCCTTCTGTTATATCCCTGTAAACACATTACACCCTTCTGTTATATTCCTCTCCACACATTACATCCTTCTGTTATACCCCTCTCCACACATTATACCCTTCTGTTATATTCCTCTCCACACATTACACCCTTCTGTTATATCCCTCTAAACACATTACCCCCTTCTGTCATATCCCTCTCCACACATTACACCTTTCTGTCATATCCCTCTCCACACATTACACCCTTCTGTTATATCCCTCTCCAAACATTACACCGTTCTGTTATATCCCTCTACACACATTACACCCTTCTGTTATATCCCTCTAAACACATTACACCCTTCTGTTATATCCCTCTCCACACATTACACCCTTCTGTTATATCCCTCTCCACACATTACACCCTTCTGTTATATCCCACTCCACACATTACACCCTTCTGTTATATCCCTCTCCACACATTACACCCTTCTGTTATATCCTTCTCCACACATTACACCCTTCTGTTATATCCCTCTCCACACATTACACCCTTCTGTTATATCCCTCTCCACACATTACACCCTTCTGTTATATCCCTCTCCACACATTACACCCTTCTGTTATATCCCTCTCCACACATTACACCCTTCTGTTATATCCCTCTCCACACATTACACCCTTCTGTTATATCCCTCTCCACACATTACACCCTTCTGTTATATCCCTCTCCACACATTACACCCTTCTGTTATATCCCTCTCCACACATTACACCCTTCTGTTATATCCCTCTCCACACATTACACCCTTCTGTTATATCCCTCTCCACACATTACACCCTTCTGTTATATCCCTCTCCACACATTACACCCTTCTGTTATATCCCTCTCCACACATTACACCCTTCTGTTATATCCCTCTCCACACATTACACCCTTCTGTTATATCCCTCTCCACACATTACACCCTTCTGTTATATCCCTCTCCACACATTACACCCTTCTGTTATATCCCTCTCCACACATTACACCCTTCTGTTATATCCCTCTCCACACATTACACCCTTCTGTTATATCCCTCTCCACACATTACACCCTTCTGTTATATCCCTCTCCACACATTACACCCTTCTGTTATATCCCTCTCCACACATTACACCCTTCTGTTATATCCCTCTCCACACATTACACCCTTCTGTTATATCCCTCTCCACACATTACACCCTTCTGTTATATCCCTCTCCACACATTACACCCTTCTGTTATATCCCTCTCCACACATTACACCCTTCTGTTATATCCCTCTCCACACATTACACCCTTCTGTTATATCCCTCTCCACACATTACACCCTTCTGTTATATCCCTCTCCACACATTACACCCTTCTGTTATATCCCTCTCCACACATTACACCCTTCTGTTATATCCCTCTCCACACATTACACCCTTCTGTTATATCCCTCTCCACACATTACACCCTTCTGTTATATCCCTCTCCACACATTACACCCTTCTGTTATATCCCTCTCCACACATTACACCCTTCTGTTATATCCCTCTCCACACATTACACCCTTCTGTTATATCCCTCTCCACACATTACACCCTTCTGTTATATCCTTCTCCACACATTACACCCTTCTGTTATATCCCTCTCCACACATTACCCCCTCCTGTTATATCCCTCTCCATACATTACACCCTTCTGTTATATCCCTCTCCACACATTACACACACATTACCCCCTCCTGTTATATCCCTCTCCACACATTACACACACATTACCCCCTTGTTATATCCCTCTCCACACATTACACACACATTACCCCCTCCTGTTACATCCCTCTCTACACATACTCCAGTTCCACCTTCTTTCCCACCTACTCCAGCAAGACCAGCAGCTGCAGCATGACTCCGCCTCCTCCACTCCCTCTAGCTGTGTGGCTCTTCTTCCTGCTCCGCAAGCAGGAAGCTCCGCCCCCTCTTTGACTGCAGCAGAGCCTCCTGTGATCAGCTGATCCTGTCTACAGGAAGTGTAGCTGCCGGCGGAAGCGATCTACACACTTCTTCCTGTAGCTGCACAGCTCCCCATCCCTGTGTACAACCAGCGCTACGCATACCATGGGTTGAGAACCCCTGTGGTACATTATTGTATCCAGTGATGGTGCCTATTTTAAATCCCTGTGGGGCTGATAAAGAGGTGCACACACACAAACCGGTATCTGGAAGAAGCAAGTTTGCATTTCCAAATATCTATGGTTGCCATGGACATGGCTTTTCTCTTACTAACAATGCTGTTTTGGATAGGACTGTTCAGTATTGTCATACAGTAGGCAGCCAGTCAGTCTGTGGGCAGGTCTAAGCATATTGTGAAACTACGAGTCCTAGCATGCTCTATCTGCATAGTCATAGCTGATGCCTGACAAAGCATGCTGGGAGTTGTAGTTTCACAACACATGGAGAGACACAGGTTGGCCAGGACTGTTCTAGTGCATACATTTTAACCTTTTCTGGCAGTTGTCCCTGTCACATATTTTTTGCCACACAATGGGCCGAATTCAGACCTAATAACGCAACTGTAACTCTTTTTGCAAGTAACATCCGCATATGCTTATCCTAGATCACATTGCACAGGAAACAGAGTTCCTTGCACACTGAGATCCGTATGCCAGGGTGGTACATGCATTTTACATGCAGAATAGCTGCATGGGGTGGCGTTTAGGAGTTCTGCGTGGGTCTGTGTGTGTATAGCCGCAGATCCACACAGAAAAAAAGTTAAGGTTGCTCTATGGACACCGAAGTGTCCATAACTACACACGGCAGAGGGGAGTGATGAGAGTTCACTTCCTTTGCGCGTATGTAAATCGGATCAATAGTTTTTTTTCACACAGGATTTATGTCTTTTGTAAGTTCATCTCTCCCACTTAAGGCCAACAACACCAGGTCCCTCAATCCTAGTGTTGTTCCCTCCTCCACCACTCCCCCCCCTCACTTCTTACCCTCTTGTCCCCCTCTGCTACCCTTTTAACCCATCCCCACCTCGTCACTCCCTCTCAACCTCTCCCTGCACTTCTTAACCTTTCCTCTCACTGTATCCCCTCCTCCCTGATCTGCCAATCTTGACACCTCGCATTTTGCCTTTCTGTCTATGCTTGCTTCATTTTATTGTATTTTTGTGATATTTTTACATTTATATTGTATTTTATTATATTATGTTCTATGCTGTCCATCCCTGCCCTTTATATGTCTGTAATGTATTTTGCTGCAGACACCTTGTGGTGCCTTATAAATAAACAATAATAATATATAATTTATGTTCTTTAATGATGAAAATAAATCTGGTTAAACGTTTCTTTCAGAAAATATGACCTATTGCGGACAGAAGGTTTGCTATGTGGTTTATCCCCAGCCCACCTCACCAGAAGAAGACCTGGTCCCTTGCAATGACACCCAGGTGACCGATAAGGAGAAGTCCCTCAAAATGCAATGAGTCTCTTTCCAAGTTCAGTCATGCATTTTGTTTACATACCAATTTGTGGAGAAAATGTACTTGAAGACCTAGCAATACATAGAAAACACTGAAAGGAAGGTGTGCAGGGGATTAAGGAGGACATGCCAGAGAATAAACACCACAGGAGGCGTGTAAAGCAAGGCATCATGGGCTTTCACGTGTAATGTGTAAATTAACCCTTCCCCTGCCTTGGGCAACAACATGGAGACCCCAGCACCCTGCTGGCCAACATTCCAAATGAACCGCTGTATATTCTAACTGAGAAAACGCAGTTGGCCTTCCTGTTGTATAAATTGAACAGACCTTTTCTTTTTTTCAATTAAAGCCTCACTTTCAACCACCTACAGTGTATTGTGTGAGTGTCACTAGTCTTCAGTTGTCCAAGGAACTGGAATTGTTGCAAGAACAGTCAGTCCCATCGAGGTGTACCCACAACAAATTGGTTTCCTAGGCAAAATGATTTATTTGGTGCCTATAAATATTATTGACAATTCCAGGACAAGACCTGCTGTGCTCTCCCTCAAGCAATGATGGCCTAAGCATTCAACTATTATGGGGGAGTGGGTCCCTGCTTAGAACGTCCCTATTTCGATAGGGCCATTTTTTCCCAGCTAGTTTCGCACTAGCTGGGATTTCGATTGCATAATCCTCGATGAGGCATAGCAATTGATACACAGAGCACTGAGCTTTCGGTGCTCCGAAAGGTAAGTAAAGTAGTACCCCAACACTTCCCCTATTTCTAACCCTAACCCTCCCCTCTCATTACACATTACCCTAAACCTAACCTTACCTTCCCCGCAGCCTGACCCTAACCCACCATCTCCTGCAACCTGACTCTAATTCTCCCTTCCCTGAAGCCTGACCCTAACCCTCCCTCTCCCGCAGCCTGACCCTAACCCTCCCTTCCCTGCACCCTGGAGAGATTACTCACCTTTCCCTGCGGCGGTATTTCCAAATCAGAATGGGTGAGTATGCCACTCAGCATACTAGCCCTTTCAAAAAAAAAAATTCTAAACTGAGGAATATTCGAAATAGGGACATCCGAAAAGGAACTTTCGGATGTCCCTATTTTGGAAATCAGACCGGAGATTGACGCTAACATGGCTTATGCCGTCACTCCACACTGCCCCCAGTGGGAGGAAATGGTATTGCCATATATTTTTTTTGTGGATCTAATCAAACACTGAGCTGAATTCTCTAGACCGGATCCAGAGTTTAAAAATAAGAGGACATCGGCAGGAAAGTTACACCTGGTCAAAACCACATTGATTGTCAGGGAAAGTAAAGTGAATTTTACATGCAAGGAGAATACTCTGCTTATTGCGCACACAGCCAGCAGCTTTTTTTTGTTTTTTTTACACTGTTATTTAGACTTGGGCTGGGAAACATCAACTCTAATACTGTTTGCAACAGATGAAATTTGTCTCCACTACAATTCCAAATGTTTTGGCCAAGTATAAATTGCCACCTGTTTTCCTCTTATTTTCAAACTTTCTTTTAGTCTCTGTGCAATCCTACAAAAGTTCATTGAAAGGGTAGATGATAAGTGGATTTGTAGGTGTTTGTAGGATTTGTGGCAAACACAGTAGAATAGTTTAAACATGCTTGGGTTATCCTAACTCTTAAACGAAATTGAGGGTTCAAAAGGGTCTAGAATCAGTAGTTTGGCTTCTGCTCAGTCCTTCTCAATCCCAATGATCAAGGACCGGATTCACAGATCCGTGTTTACTAATACAACCACGCCCCTCCATACGTATGTCCCTTAGTGCGACTCACAAGTCCGTGCCTAAAGGACTTACATGCGTAAATACTACATAATTTGCATGGAAATAGTTACTAAGCATGCGCAGTTAATCCACTCCTAAAAATTCGCACGCAACAACATGCAAAAACTTATCTGTGAATATGGCCTTTCCTGAAAAAAACCATTTATAACTTTAAATGTGGTGATCATAAGGAAAATTCAATCAAAATTCAGGCACAAATCATATTGGATCGTATGCAGACTCCCGGATGTATGACATATACGTCCGGAGTTTTTGCGGTTTTTACTACTGCGCATGCATCATCATCAAATCATGTCTAAGGACAATCAGACATAAATAATCTCTAGAAACGGTTGGTTTGTGATAGCTCAATAATATTCATGTGCTCTTCCCCAACACACAAAGTAATATTATCTTCCTAAACTCAGAGGGCTGATACAGAGTTTGGGAGTGAGGTCAAAACAGATACAAGTGTACAGCTCGGCTAAACCATTTTTCGATGTAAAGGGGAGTGAATTGATTTGAATTATTTTGCATGCAGGAAGAATGCTTTGGCACATAGAACTCACATACTGCATACTGTAGCTTTATGTTTAATCTGTAAATTAGAGTTGAGCTACGGAACTTCACCTCTCAATTCTAATTCCGTTTTCACAGTTCCCTTCACGTTGCAACATGGCTTTGCTCAAGTCTACACTTTCAGGTGTAAGTATAACTCTGGATCAAGCCCAGAGCCATCATATAAGGACTGAAATAATAAAAATGATTATCTAAACAGTCTGCAAAATATGAGGTAGGACAAAAATAGTTTATTTTCTTGAACGGGGTCATGAAAAGATAGGTTACATCATTCATACATATATATGATCTTCAAATTCTCTACACCTGATTTTTTTTTTTTAACCAAAACCTCAAAACTTTATTTGTAACATTTCGCATCTCATCTTATGTCACATCAGTAGCTGTGTAAATCAGTCATAGCATTTGCAAAATAATATATACATTTTCTATTGTTTCTTTATTCCTATTTGAGGAGATTTAAGTGTAGATAAATAAAATGTCTTTCTCTTCTGTTTGACTGACATTGGACAGTAGATTTGCATCAATTTACAAATTAAATAATATACTTTATATACCGTATATACTGTATGATTGTATAGTATACTTATTATACTATATACTAGGATTTAATAATATATTAACAATAGAATATGGGACCCTAGTAAATACGAATGGGATCCAGATTTAGTAGGGGCTGTTCACCCTGCATGCGGAAATCAGCCCCAATCATCATGTACAGACTCCGAAATCCATGTTGGAAGTCTGCCCATTGGGCTGGGGGCAGGCTTAAAACACGTCCACCTGGCGGGAGGGGGGAGGTATTTAAATTGTACAGTTGGGGCTTGGCACTCCATGTATGAGTGTATGTATATACTGTATATATAGTGCTGTAGCACTCAGCACTCATACATGGAGTGCTGAGAGGTGTTTAAAGCTGTCAGCCTCTGACAGCTGCTATCAGGCAGCGGTCCTGCCCAGCTCCACCCCCAGCCATCCTGGCCCCTCCCAGTCCAGCCGCTTATATAATATCCAGTCCAAGTCTATCACCCTCCACCTCTGGAAGAGGACAGTGGTTCACGGAAGTGGGCACAGCCCAGCTCAGTAAATACTCAGTGGGACATGATGACATTAGATGCTTCATCAAATTACTGGAGCACTATTCAACTTTCCCCAGCAGCTGGGCCTGCCATGCATGCCATTTCTCACCGTGTATGGCAGAATTTTCTGTGTTTGGCAAAGGTTCAACTGAGCCTAACTGTAGTTCCAAATATGAATTGTGTAAGCGGTTCCGTCCTTTCAAATGATTCTTCCCCTACTTCCTGCATTAGGGCTGCCTTTGTGGGCATATTCAAATTTTTTTCACAGCAAAGGATTGTGGGAGTAAAAAATCACAGATCTGCCAGTTAATGGTGTGTAGTGTGTGCGGATAAATCATGCATTTCGGGACTGAAATTGTAAGTATATTACTTTTAGTTTATTGAATCATTAGCAGGGTGCACGAAGATTGACTTATACAAAAATGTGCAGCCCTTTGAGTGGACACTTCCTCGTGGAACAGGCACAGGGCTTTTTTGTTCCAATTTTACAAGTCTAATAGCTGGCCACACACTACAGCAATTATTGGCCCCAGAAGGAGGTGAGAGAAAAGAGTCCCAATATCGGTGCCGTTCACGTCTCCTTCCTGGGAGCAATAGACCATGCTGAAGAGGGTGGAGCTGCTGAGATTGACAGGAGGACCTAGCAGCCGATTGGCTGCATGGGCCTTCTGAGAATCTCTGCACTGATTGGCTGCTACCGTCATTACCAGTAATAGGATCAACCCCTCTAACTACTGGCAAGTGTAACAGTAATATGGTAATGGAAGCCCTGCATATCTTGCACAATGCAGAGCTTTTATTACTTTATAACTGTTTTACTTGCTGATATTTATAGAGTGAGACAGATGGGGAAATTCTGGCCAGGGGGTGGGAGTATAGGTACGATAATCATTGCCTACACACTACACAATATCACATCCCCTCAGGAAAATAATCGGTCCGGAGTTCTGATCAACCAGATTATTGGACCCTAGCCTTTTTGGGACGATTATCTGAGATTTCAGAAATCCATCAGCATATCCTCCAACATGACCCATCCTGTTAGGTACAAAATACTCTGCTCCTCAGTTTCCAACTGTCAGTTACTATGGTAACCACCTTTATTAAAGAGGCAAATGGTTTTTAAAATATCTGTTAATTCATTTAAACCAGGTGAGTGGCAGTTGGAAGCTCAGGAGCAATTACATTGTACCTAATGGAATGGGTCATGTTGGAGGGTCTGCATCAGCACCACATATTACAACAATTATTGGTCACCCACAATAAAATGTTTTTAGTTCAAAGTAAAATGCATTCTTAAATCATTGCTAAAGCCTTCAACATGGCTACCTTCAATATATGGCAAGTTCACTTTTTAATACACAAAAAAAGCCTCTGTGATCCAACCAAACTGCACCCTTTTGTCTACCCAGAAATGTTGTCCACTTTTAGCTGTAGCCCTGCCCACTCCTTTTGGTACCTTAATTCAGGAGTTTGGTCAAAATAAAGTAGTATTAGAAGAATATGGGATAAAAGAAAGAAAAATGGAGATGTTCTCCATAGCAACCAATCAGATTCTAGCTGAGATTCTCTAGTATGCAATAGGAAAGTGAGAGCTAGAATCTGATTGGTTGCTATGGGCAACATCTCCACTTTTCCTTTTCATAGTTTAGTCAAGCTAGTCCCTTATGTTTCATTAAAAAGCTTTGTGTTATTACCTCATTTGGAAATCTCTTTGCCTTCCTCATACAGACACATATATTATTCAGTAACATTAAATAACGATTAAGGAAAATGAAATCAATTCACAAATCCTTTGAACAATGAAGGAATAACATTGAGATCATATCGATTTGCAAACTCCACAGAGAGGAACAAATGCTCAACAATCTACGACAGGAATTTCAGTCAATTAACCAAAATACACAGACAACAATAAAACCAGACAATTAAAGGCTCATAAGGAGACAAAATATGGCAGACACCGTAAAAAGGTAATAACCTAAAGTGCCTTTTATGCAGCATATCCAACAGTAAAATATTATCTTTTTCACTTTTCATTATTCTGAAATTACAGGTTTGATTTGTATTTCTATAATATATTTTCTACTTATTACTGAATATTTTTTCAAACAAATATTAAAACTTCACATAAGATTTTTAAAGGTTTTTTGAAATATAGTGTAATATTAACAGATACATCCAATCGGATAGTTGTTTTGTTTGGATGCTTAGTTTTTGATCGTTTTTAACCTCAACTAGCAAAAACCATTGTGATAGGTTAATATGTTTTAATGTATAATTGCAGCTCATTCATTAGTTGCTATAGGTAACATCTTAGTTTATGCCAAAATAAATTGCAATTGTGTAAACAAACAGTTACTCATAGCAACAAAGCATGCTGGGAAAACCAATCAGATTCTAGTTTTCATTTATCAAGTATATGCTTGAAATTGAAAGCTAGAATTTAATTGGTTGCTACAACTTCCATTTTCCTTTTGGGAAGATCTATTTAAAAAATCCCTAAATGCTCCATAGAAATACATTAAACATGTTTCCAATGTTTCCAATCTTATGTGAAACTCTCCATAACATGACACAAAATAAATGGATATAATAATAGATTAATTTTCCTAATGTAAACCAAACTACAAAAAAATAGCTTTAAACAAATAGTTTTGTCTTTATATATACACATTTTATGGCAGCCATATTTGAAATAAGACAACCTCTCTAAAAAAAAGTATTAAAAAAACACATTGAGGGATTGATTTGGTTTTTAATGTAAAATTTGTCAGTGGGCAGCCATCTTTACATGCAAATTTAGATCAAATTTATAGTTACACCCAAGTACAAAAATCTGCTAGTCAGGTTATTATCACAAGGGAAACTAGTGCCAGGCCATCTGGACATGAAAAAGGACAAAAAAATCCCATAAACTGTGAGCTTATGTCTGTGTCAATTAGCAATATTTTCCACACTCCTAAGAGATTTTGAAAAGGAGATATTAATTTGCAAGTGGTCAACTAAGACAAATGACATATCTTGCTATTTAAATATTGCTCAGAAAATATTTTTTTTTCTTCATATTTAAACAATAAACCTAAAAAACGTTAAAAAGTGTGTCAAAATATGACACAACTGAACATATATTTGATCTTGCAAAATGTATTTTTTCATATAAAACACAAATTACCTGCAGTTGTGCATTAAATTACATTTCGTATATAACATGATATTTTAATTTAATTAAGCTATGGGCATTATTAAATCTTTTGTACAGTAACCGGTCTTTGTTATAAATCGAAAACACATTATAAGCATATTTTGCACATCCTTTCCTGTTCATACATTGTTCCCGAATAAAGCTGGCCATACACTAACGCGATTATCGCTCTCAGCCAGTTGCAGTCCCCGCTGCGATGCTGTTTTTAGAAACAGAGACAGCCAAAAGTTCCTTTTCGGCTGTCTCTATTTCGAATATCCAGCCTTTTTAGAATTTTTTTTTATGAGCGGGTGAGTTTGCCGATTGGCGTACTCACCCATTCATTTTCGCAGGACCTGTCACTAACAGCTCCAAAGAGGTGGGTAACCTCACCGGGGACTTTTATTGTTAGGGGAAGATAGGGTTAGGCTCTTAGGAAGGGAGGGTGAGGGTCATAGAAGGGGAGGGTTAGGGTCAGACTGCGGGGAGGTGGGTCTTAGGGTTAGGCTATAGAGAAGGGAGGGTTAAGGTCAAGCTGCAGGGAAGGGAGGGTTAGGGTTAGGGTTAGAATTAGGGAAACAGCTGGAGTAGTTTTTCCTCTTACCTATCGGAGCACCGCGTTCGGGTGCTCTGGGGATCGATTGCTTATGCCTCATTGAGGCATAAGCAATCAATATCCCAGCCAGTTCGGAACTGACTGTGGGAGATAGACCCTATCGAAATAGAGCCATTTGCAACAGGGACCCACACTCCTCTCAGCAGGTGACTAAGAACAGGACAATTGGGAAAGGTCCCACAATCGGTGCCACTCACCTCTATGGCAGAAGAGAGAGGTCCTTGTTTAGTGAGGTTAGCTGATTGGCTTTGCACATAATGGGCCGGATCCAGAACTACGTCCGTCTTCAAAAAGACCGCATATACGCAATCTACGTATCGAAACGATACGCAGATTACGTACAATAGCTACTACGCATGCGCAGTAGCTATTGTTAATTGAATTACGTCCGTCTATGGAAGACGGACGTAGTTCTGGATCTACCCTAATATCGCTAGTGCCTAATTTTAAGCATGACATAAGTTCAAATAATCGTACCCGAGAGCTCATGGTATGATTATTGTTGATTTAGAAAAACATCCTAACCACTCACTACAGCAATAATTGGATGTTCGGGCCAATAACCGGCTGTAGTGTATGACCAGCTTTAGTGACCTACTCAACACTTCTCAGACCATCAGTAGTGATTATCCAAGGTCCTTCACCCTTAGCTTCTACGCAACACCAGAAAATGACTCTGAATGTAGTAAGAAACCTAGGGACAGATTTACTAAGCTGCGGGTTTGGAAAATTGGAGATGTTTCTTATAGCAACCAATCAGATTCTAGCTCTCACTTTCCTATTACATATTTGAAAATGTCAGCTAGAATCTGATTGGTTGCTATGGGCAACATCTCCAATTTTCCAAACCCGCAGCTTAGTAAATCTGGCCCCTTGAGTACTTTTGGGTCTCTAGGAAAATGGGTTAGTTTCATAAAATGTTATGAAAAATGTGTTTTTTACACTTAATGCCAGACTAAGTATATGGTAAGAAAACCCCCAGGGTTATCTTGCAAACCCCTTTATTCCCCATCAAATGATGTATTAAAGGCTTACGGTAAAGGAGACAAATACAAGGAAAACCAGTGTTCATCTCCACGCACTGGTTTCTTGTATGACGCCTATACGAATGGATTGATATGACCGCAGAACTTCCTATGAGTGTGGCAGTGGTAATATAATATAAAAATATATGCTGCGTGCCAAGATATGGGTTTTTTACCCCCAAAAATACAAAAAAACAACCAAAAAACGAACACACTCATAGGCCACTTCCATTAGCAAATTAATAAGGATTCGTCATCGCTAGTGCTACTTTCCGAGAGGGGGTGAGAGGTCTGTGGCATTGGCTGTGCCGTTAAGTGCCGGTAGTTGACGTGGACACCCAAAGGCTCTTGCTGGCAAGAAGATACACAGATATGTGGCTGCTCGTTCACCTGAATTTGGACATTCATTGAGCTGTCTATGTGGTCCGTGTTTTTCAAAGGCAATCTTAAGGGTTTTTTGTTTGGTAGATGGCTATGGGATTCCCTGCTAGAACCAGCTGCAGTCCTTTCCACTAGAGGCACCAAATAAAGAGCGTCTGAGAGATCCGGCGATGACAGATCGCTCGAAGTTCCCCCTAAATCTTCTCTTATGGCTTCATTATAAAAACCATGGCAAGGGTTCTCAGAGTCTGAAAGCGCAGTAGACAACTCAGGCTCCATGTGCAAAGCTGAGCAATCGCGTGGCACAATGTTTAAAGAAAGAGGCTCCACCCCTTCCTGTTCCAGATGCAAGTTATTGGCCACCGTGCCAGAGCCTTCTCCCCCCTGATTGGCGGTTTGCGTGTGCGTGTTGCATCTCTCCGGAGGAGGCGTTGTCGGGCTGTTCCACGTTTCCTCATTTCTCCCGATGTCTGTGTCGGCGCACCTGGCCTGTGAAAGCAGCGATGACGTCAGCAAGGGGATATGCCCTCTCGCCCGGGGATGGTGAAAGAGTCTGTTCCAAAGTCGCCCCAAGCGTCTTCTGGAAGAGTTGCGCCTCGAAGAATGGCGTCTCATCTGGCGTCGCATGGCTGTGCGGATGTTCTGCAGCATGGAGACCTGGCAATTGGGATCAAAGCATTGATTATGCACTGTATGAAACACTTTTTTTTTAAATAGTAAAAATAGCCGTCTGCACTTGAATTTGTCCTTGATAACACATTACTCATTCCCTGATATACTCTGTGCTGCTTATTCCACTATATTACTCTTATTCTGTGACTTCCTGCTGCCTCCATTACCCTCCGCACATAATGTCTGTGTCCTTGTGCCATGTAACTGTCTCCTCACTGACATATTACACAGGTAGATCTTCTGGGGAGGTAATGTAACCCCAGGGTTCTGTACTTGGACCAGTGCTATTTAATATCTTTATAGGTGATATTGCCTGTGGAATCGAGAGAAAATATGCCTTTTTGCAGATGACACAAAGTATATAAAACGGTGGACACGCCAGGAGGGGTACACAAAATGAGGGATGATCTAGGTAGATCGTCCTAAAAGCTCAATATACTATTAATGGCACTCCAATAGTCCTAAAAGTATACTATTAATGGCACTCCAATAGAAACTACTGAGGAGGAAAGGGATCTAGCAGTTATTATTTCATGTGACTTAAAGGTAGCCAAGCAATGTAACAAAGCAATGAGAAAGGCAAGTCTGATGCTTGATTGCTTAGAGAGAGGATTTAGTAGCAGAAAGAGAGAAGTAGTGATGCCCCTTTATTAATCATTGGTACGACCTCATCTAGAATACTGTGTTCAGTTCTGGAGGCCAGAAAGACATAAATACATTAGAGACTGTGCAAAGAAGAGCAACTAAAATAGTGCATGGCCTGTGTCACACATCATAC
>WWET01000020.1:1611268-1629979 GCA_011038615.1 Limnodynastes dumerilii
AGACGTAAATTCGCAGTTTAGAACGCACTGCGCATGCGCACCATAGAAAATACGCACATTCACGTAGCGTAATTGTGAACGTATGGGCCATTCACGTATGTGTCACGTAAATACTTACGTGTGGGTGTGCCAAATTTACGTTCCTCCAAAATACGTCTGAAACACGTGAAGTAGTAGTATTTAAAGTGTACAGTATGGGCGTGCTAAGCTGCGTACGTTCACGTAGTCTCTATGTCCGTTAGCGGACGTACGCTGTTATGCGTGAAAAAGTTAAGGTAGGGTTTGGCCAGCGTATCTTGACAAAATACGTCCGTACAAGGGGTGTGCCGAGGGGAGTGTAGCGAATTTACGTGCACGAAAATACACTCCGCGAATAAACGTACGGCACACGTAGTTCTGGATCTACCCCAATTTGTCTATAAAATGTTTTATTTTACATGAAGACACCAGCAGAACCATTGGAAACTAATACGCAGCATACAAATAAGGCTTTGGACTGAGCCGGACAAATGGCTCTGGCACACTTTCAGATGCATACAGCAATGAATTGTGAATCGTTCGCCTGTATTTCAAGACCGTGATCTACCTCATACACAGAGAGCGTCGTATCGTACCTCTGATATAGGACAGCCGAAATCCCTGAGACTGCCCTGAGCTGTTGGCGTCGGAATGGAAGAATATCCAGGCGTGGTCCCTGGACGAGGTGAACGCTGGAGGGGTGGTGGATCCACAAACTTTGAACTCTTCCCGTTTAGAAGACGGACCAATCAGGAGCCAGTCAACGGCGCACTTGTGAGAATCTTGTAGGTCGAAGTTTTTAAAGCTATTGAATACAAAACCAATGAGTGTGTTCAGAAATATATAAGAATGAATGTGCTTTTAAAAATCCTAGTCTATAGTTTTACATAAGAATTACATTTTTTAATTACTTAATTAATAGAATTTTTGACCATTCATCTGAGTGTGCTGCCTATTTCTCTAGCCCTCCATATCACCATCATTATAAGCTTGCAGGAGTCTGAGGCCCTGATTCACACTTAAGAAGCTTGTGCTTTTTAAGTGCGTATTTTCCCGAAATAACGCAGTACGTGTGTGTAGTAATGCATTTACGCAATCTACGTACCAGTGAGGCACGTAGATTGCCTCGGTGTGGTCTTTAAACACCACACGGAGTAGTTTACTTAGAAAGAGGTGGCATAATGTTTAGGGAGTGTTTAGGTAGAAGTGGGAGGGATTTAGATCAGCGGGGGAGGGCTGGCGAGGAGAGGCATTGCCCATGCGTAGTTTCCTTCTTACGAAGGAAACTACCCACGGCAAGAAAAGGTAGTCCTATGACACTCTTAAGTGCCATAGGTACCTAAAAGTGAGTGGCGGGTTAGGGGCAATCACTCTTAAGTGTGAATCAGAGCCTGAATTCTGAAGGTAGGTCCTGATTTTTGGAGGGTCATTGTTGTGAGGGGAGTGATTTGAGGGGAGCGAGGAACTCCGACAGAAGATTCCAAACTTAAAATGGGAGCAGTTTGGAAGTCTGAACCTGGCCTGGAAACACTCCCAGTACGGGTCCCTGGATCCAACTTACTGGGAACACGATGCATGTGGTGAGAAATTGCCCCTGTTGTGGAGGTCTTGACCCGGTCCATTATTATTATTATCTATCTAGCTGCATTCAAAAAATGATTCACTACAATATTTATTAACAGGTGATTATATAGTTCTATCAAATTACGCAGCGCTTTACAGCGAATATGTCACATTTATATCAGTCCCTGGCCCATTGGAGCTACATACTAAGGTCCCTAACACACACAGATACTAGGGTTAATTTATTCAGCAGCCAATTAACCTTCAACCATGTTTTGGGCGTGTGGGAGGAAACCGGAGCACCTGGAGGAAACTCACACAGACACGGGGAGAACATACAAACTCCACACAGAGAAAGCCTAGTCCGGGAATCAAACTCATGACCTCAGCACTGTGACACACAAGTGCTACTCACTGAGCCACCGTGCTGCCACCCTCCCTGGATATAGTTTCTTTACTGCTATAGGAAGCTAACGCGTTTCAGTGTTGCCGGGATTTGGGATATTTAAGGATATGGGTATATTTAATGAAGCTTTGTCATGAAATAAAAACCTGTGACATAGTCTCTGTGTTTTTCCACACAGCTTATGTTGTTACCTTATTGTGATGATATCGCCATGCTCTCCCTGGATGTACCAGCTGCAGTTCATGGTAGGTGGGTAGTTCAAGGGCCAAGATGGACTGTAAATGACCCCTCTCCTTTCCGTGTGTTGTTCCAGTTTACCACTGCAAGCGGCTGGTAAGAAACACAACAAGCAATGTACCACAACCAAATGTGCAATAGCGGGTGGAGAAAAAACACACAAATCCAACAAAGAGTCAATCAGGGGCTGCTAATACTACAATACTAAAGGAGTAGCTAAAGCAGGTAGAGGGGGGTAGAAAAGAATATACATTCCAGACTTAAGATGGAATATCTTTTCAATACAAAATAAAGCTCATTTTATACCATTCTGACCCACATGTTGGGAGGTGGGAAGACTTGCCCCCAGCCCCGAACTGGTGCCGCTACACGGCTCGTGTTATGATCACAGCCGCAGCGGACTTTTGAATCTGGTCCTAAGTAAGGAATGCTCCAAAAATTGAAGGTAGGTTCCACAGATTTTAACCCCGTGCATCTGAGAAAAGTGGCTTCCCCTTGCCCACACAGGAGCCTGGATACAGCAAAAACCTTGATCCGGTCCTTAGTGTTTAATACCATTAAATAAAAAGGGATAAAAGTCAATTAATGCCACCATTGGTGCACAACCTTGCCAAAAGAGACATATCTATCAGAGCAAATATAAGTAGGGATACCCTGAGTCCAGCTATAGCCAAGGGACAAGTTAAATGGCCTTAATTACATTGCAACTATTACAAAAGTACTTTGAAATATGATCTGCATTGCAGCAAGTTGCATAATACACTTTATATTTTTTATTTGCTTGCTGAGCAATCTATACTCTCCCAGGATGAATACAGTCCATGAATTAAACAACATCTGTTCATATGAATAAAAAATTCTTAAGTGTGAAAAAGTGTTTGTGCAGAACATATCGGCTATGGAGACTGGGGGCCGGATTTACTAAAATGCCTGTTTGGAAAAGTGGAGATGTTGCCCATAACAACCAATCGGATTTTAGCTGACATTCTCTAGTATGTAAAAAGAAAGTGAGAGTTAAAATCTGATTGGTTGCTATAGGCAACATCTCCACGTTTCCAAACCCACAGCTTAGTAAATCTGGCCCTGAATGTCATTTGTTTTTCTGTTTTATTTCTTCTACAGAACTTTTACAGAAAATGAAAACTGTATCTCAGCTCTAGATTGATGGCATTTAACACATTGAGCTATTACATCTGAAGGCTTTCATGTTGTGTGACATAAACCTGTTAATTCAGTTGGTGCGGTAAACAAGCACCTGTTAGAGAGAGAGAGATAGAGACGAGTTTACAACTAACAGGAAATGTAACAGATTTGCAGGTGCAATTTCTACACTGTGACTTGTGGCACAAACGCAACATGATTCTAGTTAAACCTCATTAATCCCATAGGCTGTGAAACGTGATTTCCACTTTCACCCTCAGAGAGGGGAGGGCGGGACAGGCAGCAGGGGGCAGGGGCTTGGCAACTGACCAATCAGTGGTCAGCAGCCTCTTTTTAAGGACCAGCAGCACTCCTCCACATTGCCGGTTATGGCACTAGGCTCTCCATGCGCTCACCTGCTGTCAGAACCATCCCTAGGGCGTTTGAACTGGAGCCCACACCCTGGAACCTGTGCCCTTGGGGAGCCTGCTACTGTATATTAATAGCATGCGGCATCTGTGTATATGAAGCTGCTGGTGAGTAATAGCGGAAGCGTTGGTCGAAACCGCTATGCATACTCATGGTTAGCGGCTTTGATTGACCCGCACCACTACTACATCCCAGCAGCTATATATACAGAACCGCGATGCACTATTAATATACTGTAGCGGGTGGTCATGGCTCTGTGCTGAGCGCTGTTTATTATGCACCAACCTGCCGCTGATTAATTCTAATCAGCTGCATAAAATCAGCAGATGCACAGTTCAGGTGCATTCACACAGTGGCGACCAACCTGCACATGTGCAAAATGGGGGAAGGGTAGGCTTTGCCCTGGGCCTATCCCCTGATAAGGGTGGCCCTGCCTACTGTTTTCTTGTTTCTCGGATCAAGCTCCTTGGGACCCTTTCCTCTCCTGATTCTCACTTGCGTGGTCTCCTGTCTTCTCCAGAGTCTCTTGCCTTCTCCAGCATTCCTTGTCTTCTCCTGTGTTCCCGGCTTCATCCAGTGTTACCTTCCATTCTATTGTTCCTTACTGTCGCCGTGTCTAGACATTCTCCATCTTGTCTTCTTTCACAGTTTCCTTCTGGCACAGTGGGTTTGTTCTACATGCATCTCCCGCTCTCAGGGGTTCTCGCTCTCAACTTCTTGTATTCTCTAAGCTCTGGTTTCTCCGGTAACTCCATGAGAGTTTTCCTGGAACTGTAACCTGCTAGGAGCCTGCAGCCAAGCCTGTCCCCAGCATCAGGGGCTCCAGTGAACACCAGGCCCCTAGCGAGACTCCATGCCCTGGTAGGCCTCACCCGTAACATTGTCAGGATTTGCTGCATTAAGCCCTGTACTGTTTAAACATACCTAAACACTCCTAATCTGCAGTAGCATCACCAAAAGATCCATCTATTTTAGATTTCCAAAGTTAAGGCTTAGGCGGAAGGGTAAGACAGAAGGGGCAGCTGGGACAGTTAAATAATATATTGGGCCAGATCCAGAGCTATGTTTCCATTACATTTCCTAGCCTAGTGTATTTACTATGCACTCTCCTCGATCGTACTTTAGCCGTTTTACGCTTTCCAAATCCTATCTTAACTCTTCAAAGTGAAACTCCTGGCGGCCATAATGGCTGCACGTACTTACACGCCTAATACTGTACGATTTAAATGTATAACCCCGCCTCCAAAGCGTAATTACAGGTGTCATATGTAGTTACGATGATAATACGTGACTGGTCCTTACACTCTGAGTTACATGGCATAACATCTGCCACGCGCATTAAGTACTAATGGGCGCTTTCAAGCTAGCGGCTAGCGTAAATTCACTCGCAGACGTAATTCTGGATCTACCCCATTGTTAGGATCAAAACACATTTGAAATCATGAGAAATCCTCTAAATTTATTGTACAATTACTATCAGTTGTGTAAATTAAAAAGTCTCCATCTTACCTGTAAAGGGCAAAGTGGTATTTACCCAACCAGGGGAGAGTGCATTAACTATAGGGATAAAGAGAAGCAAATGTCAGTTATAATAATACATGAAATACAAATACAAAATGTATATCATTATCCATTTCTCAATAACAGAATAAATATTGGGCCGGATCCAGATCTACGTCCGTCTTCCATAGACGGACGTAATTCAATGAACAATAGCTACTGAGCATGCGTAGTAGCTATTGTACGTAATCTGCGTATCATTTAGATACGTAGATTGCGTAGATGCAGTCTAAAAGACGTAGTTCTGGATCCGGCCCATTGTCTTTATCTTAAAACAAAAAATACATATTACTTTTAATCAGGGTTGCTGACTCTCCCGGAATATCTGGGAGACTCCCGAAATTTGGGCAGTTTTCCTAGTATCCTAGGAGAGCCATCAAATCTCCCACATGAGAGACAGAGGGGCCTCTAGTGTTACTAGGGATGGGCGGGACTTGATGACGCAATTTTTGTAGATCTCCCAGTCAGCATTCACACGACGGCCTCAAAGATCAGCTTGCCAGAAAGAGGAAGAATGAGGATGGAAGAAGAAATGGAAGATAGACGAGTAAAAAGAAGCAGCAGCAAAGAGGAAAGTGAAGGTGTGTGTGTGTGTGTGTGTGTGTGTGTTACTCATTTCATGGGGGGGCAAGGGTAGGGGCACAGGGAGTGGGCACCCCAGGGCACAAACATTTATCTTGCCTCCAGACAACTTTGATACACCACTGACTATGGGTTAACACTGAACAAGGTCTTTGCCTTCATGGCTCACACAGCATGTCTATCTATGGAACGTCAGTGGATTTATTTCCACAATGATTCATAGAGGATTTACTTAGAACACAAAGGTCACATTGAAGCCACTGATTTCTCAGGCAAACCAGAATAAACACCATATGTCGCGGGTAACAATCTCTGTGTAGGACATGGCAGAATTATATGATCAGTGACTCAATGGAATAATATAACCAGCACATGGTTTATCATTCATAAATATTGTGATAAAATATTGTGTGTAATTTAAATACAACAAATGCAATATCATTTCCCGCTTCCCCTGCGTCCGTATTGTACCCATGAGTATTGTCATTACTAGTGTGGTTATATACCAGGGGGTCCTGATTGTAAAAAATGACACAGGTCGCAAACGCCTTTTCTGTGCTTTGCGCTAACTGTCAGAGCCACCACCAGGGGGAAGGCCCAGAGCTGATGGGGGCCCGCCAAGTAGCAGGCCAATGCGCAGGGAAGAACTTCTCTGCTTACATGCTTGCTGTTAAAGCAGGTCCACGATGCCACGCCCCTATGTGATGTCACCATCACACCATCGCATTTTCTGATGGCGGCCCCTGGCTGCTGTGAGCGCTGTAGCTGGACGGACTCCCTGCACTCCCACCTTAAATTTGACACCTGCGCAGAGCTGCTAGTGCAAAATGGAGGAGACTTTAAATTATGAATAAATTATTATTATTAAGTTACATGAAAGCAAATACATTGGTACTTGTTTATTATTGCGGCCCCCTGCTGGACGGCGTCGGTTTACGACGATTTATACGATTTAATATGTATAATATAATATATTTAATACGATTTTATTATGCGCTAATAGCGTAGCGACGGGGGCCACAATAATAAACAAGTACCAATACATTTTTTAAAACTTTTAATAAAAAAATACATAATTGTGTTTTTTTTTATTTTGAAAACTTGATAAAAGCAGTGGACGGCCACAGAGTCTAGTCAGGGATTATTTAATAGACAATAGTCATTTTTTAAGCGGTTTTAATTTGATTAGAAATAAAAAAAAAGTAACAAAAAACATAAAAAAAAACAATTTAAATATGCAAACATGAAAGCTGCTGCAATTACACCTCACAGCCTCTGACCATACGCATCCATTTGCACCTCTTCAGTACATCCTATCCAGAGTTGCAAAAGACACGCGATGCGGACAGTGGATTTGCGCATCCGATGCTCAAGAACTCTAGATCAGGTCCGTAATAAGCACTGGAAAACTACCTGACTGTTGTATCAATCTAAACTCAAATGAAAAGAAATGTGATGATTGTCCACAGTCTCTCTTGTGTCATCCAATAAAGATGACACTTAAACAGCTTGTTGTTGAAAATGTATTCTCCACATATTTGACTTCACAGATTGGTGTTAACTTATACTAAATAAAGGGTGGGTGGGAAATGTGACTAATTGAAAATATGCAATATAATTTTGCATAAAATCACATAGGGTTCGCTTCCAGAGTTAAGAGAAGCAGCTGATTTTACGTACACTAATGCATGCGCAGTGCCGGTATTTCTGAAACAAAATGCAGTTGCCAGAGGCTGAGTTCGGTGCAGAATGCAGCCACCGCGCAAGGGGCTGGACCAAAAGATAGACATAGTGGGTGGGCACTGGCATTTAAAATAGACAGTAAGGGCTTGGCTAACCTATACGACCAATTCAGCATTCCACTCAGAGGTAGGGTCCTGGGCATGGACCCACCATCCACACGTAGGAGTGTAGGAGGAGTCCCACCCCCATGCTGCCGTCTCTTGTTTCTCCCAGAAAGGCCCAAATTATTTATTAAATGCATGAAGGTAAAATATGTCCATCTTCTTTATTAAATATGTTAATTGCCCCTGTATTTTTGTATATTGGAGAAACTTCTCATGGGATAACCTTACTTTCTTCTGGGGAAGACCATGATTAAACTGTACCACCAGAGGAGGACCAGATGTGTAATTACCCCTTCTGCCACCAGAGGTCACTGTTATTGAGAATCTACCAGTAACCAAGATGGTCGGGACTGCTTGTGACTGCTTCCTGTTTGGCCCTATGTCTTGGTTCTCCTCCTAAGGGGGAAAAGGATGTTCAACATACAGATACATGAAGCCATTTTTTATCATTTAGCAAGCCAATTTTGAAAACAAGAAAAGTGATCAACATAAGCTGCCTGTGCATTATAAAGAGTAATCATATGATTTACTGATGGTTTAAGGGAAACTAATATGGAAGAATCTGGAGAATCAAATTTGATGACATTAATGCCATTTGGCGATCAGGTTTTGCACTTAGGGAAAACCATGTATGGAGCCCCTTCAGAAGGTTGACATTTAGGAACAACATTGGCTGTCTGTATGGGCAAGCTAGCTCTTATCTTTCCTGTGTACTCTTTCATCTGTATTTGAATTTAATTAGCAAACCCCGGAGGCTAATCCAAACAAACCATCTCTACATCGAGTCAGTAAATATTCTGCAATTCTCTCACAAAGTGAGCTAATTCCTCCCATCAATGGCTTAATGTTCAGTCAGAACTCACAAGAGCACAAGATGTAGGAGATGGGAATGAGAAGCTGTCTCAATATTGACTTTACACTGTTGCCAGCAAGAATACATTTGCCAAATTGCTGTAGGATCTTCGGTACTGAGCATTTCCTGTTATTTGCTATATAATTCCTTAAAAACATGTTAGGACCCACCTGCAAGAGTGGAAGCAGCTGTGAGGAGGTCAGGAGAGGGGAGAGATCGCATTGCGATCTGCATAATGATAAGCACCAAAGGAAAGGCTGGAAAAGCCTCTTACGTGGTTGCAGGTGTTAATCTGATAAAAGCAAAATAACACTTTTTATGCTGTTCTTAAGTGCCTTAAGCTGGATACACACTTGTGCAATCCTTTTCAGATCCAACACCAGAAAAGACTGCTTACACAATTCTACAAGGTCACAGATACAAAACCCAATGAAATGGGTGTGGGTCCCCACTATGAATGGGCCTATTTCGATAGGGCCGTAATCTCCCAGCCAGTTTAGAAATGGCTGGGATATCGATTGCTTATGCCTCAATGGTAAATTACGGACATATGTGCAATACGTCCAGGGGTATGAATCTGGGCCAAGGAGAGTCAAAAAACAAAACTTGATTTACAAGGGCAGCAGCAAGGTTACAACAAAAGCTATACAACCATCACAAGCTCAAGTAAAGAACATCAAGGACAGGGAGTAGGGTAGCCATGAATGTTGTCCCTAGGGGAATCCCGGCCCCTAAACCCAGCCTGATTACCCCTTCCTGTAGTAAAGCATATTGTGATGCAAGCCGCATGCAGGGAGGCTGACCTGAGCCTTAAATAGGTCCCTCTGAGTACATGGAAAATGGAAATGAATGAGCGCTGGATTGCAGCATCCACCTGAGACATGATTTCCCAGCATCTCAGACATGAAACGTACAAATAACCAATCACTATTAACATATGTGCAATCAGTCATGAAAAGGTTCTATCACACCTCCTGCTGCAGTCACACATATATAATAATGACCAGTGACCTTGAGTTATGCAGATGTATATATGAGGGTTAGAATCAATGCCCGTTTGGAAGCACATCAATATCTATCAATGGACAATATGTGATATCTATCAATGGGAAATATGTGAGGGAGGAGCATATGGATATCTATCAATGGGAAATATGTGAGAGCACATGGATATCTATCAATGGGAAATATGTGTAAGAGCACATGGATAACTATCAATGGGGAATATATGTGGGAGGAGCACATGGATGACTATCAATGGAGAATATGTGTGGGAGGAGCACATGGATGACTATCAATGGAGAATATGTGTTGGAGGAGCACATGGATGACTATCAATGGAGAATATGTGTGGGAGCACATGTATGACTATCAATGGGGAATATGTGTGGGAGCACATGGATGACTATCAATGGGGAATATGTGTGGGAGCACATGGATGACTATCAATGGGGAATATGTGTGGGAGCACATGGATGACTATCAATGGGGAATATGTGTGGGAGCACATGGATGACTATCAATGGGGAATATGTGTGGGAGCACATGGATGACTATCAATGGGGAATATGTGTGGGAGCACATGGATGACTATCAATGGGGAATATGTGTGGGAGCACATGGATGACTATCAATGGGGAATATGTGTGGGAGCACATGGATGACTATCAATGGGGAATATGTGTGGGAGCACATGGATGACTATCAATGGGGAATATGTGTGGGAGCACATGGATGACTATCAATGGGGAATATGTGTGGGAGCACATGGATGACTATCAATGGGGAATATGTGTGGGAGCACATGGATGACTATCAATGGGGAATATGTGTGGGAGCACATGGATGACTATCAATGGGGAATATGTGTGGGAGCACATGGATGACTATCAATGGGGAATATGTGTGGGAGCACATGGATGACTATCAATGGGGAATATGTGTGGGAGCACATGGATGACTATCAATGGGGAATATGTGTGGGAGCACATGGATGACTATCAATGGGGAATATGTGTGGGAGCACATGGATGACTATCAATGGGGAATATGTGTGGGAGCACATGGATGACTATCAATGGGGAATATGTGTGGGAGCACATGGATGACTATCAATGGGGAATATGTGTGGGAGCACATGGATGACTATCAATGGGGAATATGTGTGGGAGCACATGGATGACTATCAATGGGGAATATGTGTGGGAGCACATGGATGACTATCAATGGGGAATATGTGTGGGAGCACATGGATGACTATCAATGGGGAATATGTGTGGGAGCACATGGATGACTATCAATGGGGAATATGTGTGGGAGCACATGGATGACTATCAATGGGGAATATGTGTGGGAGCACATGGATGACTATCAATGGGGAATATGTGTGGGAGCACATGGATGACTATCAATGGGGAATATGTGTGGGAGCACATGGATGACTATCAATGGGGAATATGTGTGGGAGCACATGGATGACTATCAATGGGGAATATGTGTGGGAGCACATGGATGACTATCAATGGGGAATATGTGTGGGAGCACATGGATGACTATCAATGGGGAATATGTGTGGGAGCACATGGATGACTATCAATGGGGAATATGTGTGGGAGCACATGGATGACTATCAATGGGGAATATGTGTGGGAGCACATGGATGACTATCAATGGGGAATATGTGTGGGAGCACATGGATGACTATCAATGGGGAATATGTGTGGGAGCACATGGATGACTATCAATGGGGAATATGTGTGGGAGCACATGGATGACTGAGTTAGGGCCCTAAATATACGCAACTAATACACATAGGGTCGGAAGTGAGTGCGGCCAGATAGGGCAAGTCTATGCTGGTCTAAGTTTAGGTCCGGCAGGAGGACGCGAGGGGAGTGACTGTTTTTACTGGTGGGTGTAACCTGCTCCGACCTGCTACCTAGTTGCGTATATTTGCGGCCCGATCGCCGTCGGAAGTCTGAATACGGTCCTTCAGCACATCAACTTACAGGCTGTTCTTGCGCTGCTGTAACTTTCCTCATTTCCTCGTCCGCACACTAGCTTGCCGGCAGTGTACCGTGCTGTTTGTACTCACCTCTTTTGTTTCTCTCAGCCCGCCTGCTTGATTGGCTCTATTTGTGCCTCTTCTATATTTATCTGCTGCCCTACCTCTTCACCTCCCATCCGTCTATTAAGTGCTCGTCACTTTCATAGTTCTTCACTCTTGCACACTCCTTGGTAGCTGTTCAGGTATCCGTGCTTCCGCCTGATCTTCCCCTTTCCCTCATTTCTGTGGAATCGTCCGCCAAGGATCTGGGCGCTGCTCCAGTCCATCTCCACGATCAAGGGCGCTGGCAAAAACCACCAGATAGTTCGATTCTGCACCTTGGGGAATCTGTTCCATAACAATTTTACAGAAGACCTTCAACCTGTATCTGGTCAAACGACAGCCTCACCCTAAACACTCTTCCAATCTTTGCCAGACCGCCCTCAAAGGCGTTGGAATCAGGATAATTAGATAAAACAGTCGCAGGAATGTACACACTTGGCTCAGTATTTTAAACAGATTTAAAAATATTTTTTTGGGGCCTCATTTTCTTGAAATGATTTATTATATCATCAGATCCCCAATGATGGCAGACCACACTGCAATTATTACACTCTTAAAATTAACTTAAAATCTTTGTGGAACCTATCCATGGTCCGTAAGGGCAGTGGCCTAAATAAATGCACCCTTATCTGGCAACACAACTCCTGATCCACCTCATGCCAAGACCATTGTGTCACTAAAGATATGTGATTAGCCACACAGTTCATCACTGTCTGTGAGTAGTATCCATCTGAGGGGTAGTAGAACATTTTAAGGTTAGGGAGAGATTTCACTTAATTTTCAGTGCTTATAAATCACCAGATTTGGACCCATCATTTTGTGTGCCTCATAGTTTACATTATTATGCCACATGTGTCCCCAGGTCACATGATTTTGTCCCACAGTAATGTCCCCAGTTCATTTGATCATGCCACACAATAAAGTACCAAGGTCACATGATTATGTCCCACAGTACTGTTCCCAGGTCACATGATTATGTCCCACAGTAATGTTCCCAGGTCACATGATTATGTCCCACAGTAATGTTCCCAGGTCACATGATTATGTCCTACAGTACTGTTCCCAGGTCACATGATTTCCCCAGAATGTGCCCTTGTCCCTCCTGTTCCAATGCTACTGTTTTACAGACAGGGGCCCGGATTCACACCCCCCGGACATATTGCACATACATCCATAATTTACCGATAATAGCTACTACGCACGCGTAGTAACTATTTTACATAATCTACGTATCGTTTTGTTACATAGATTGCGTGTATGCGGTCTTTAATCTATTTAGCGAAACAATACGTAGATTATATAAAAGAGTAACTACGCATGCGTAGTAGCTATTATCGGTAAATTACGGACGTATGTGCAATACATCCGGGGGTGTGAATCCGGGCCAGGGAGAGTCAAAAAACAGAACTTGATTTACAAGGGCAGCAGCAAGGTTACAACAAAAGCTATACAACCATCACTAGCTCAAGTAAAGAACATCAAGGACAGGGAGTAGGGTATCCATGAATGTTGTCCCTAGGGGAATCCCGGCCCCTAAACCCAGCCTGATTACCCCTTCCTGTAGTAAAGCATATTGTGATGCAAGCCGCATGCAGGGAGGCTGACCTGAGCCTTAAATAGGTCCCTCTGAGTACATGGAAAATGGAAATGAATGAGCGCTGGATTGCAGCATCCACCTGAGACATGATTTCCCAGCATCTCAGACATGAAACGTACAAATAACCAATCACTATTAACATATGTGCAATCAGTCATGAAAAGGTTCTATCACACCTCCTGCTGCAGTCACACATATATAATAATGACCAGTGACCTTGAGTTTTGCAGATGTATATATATGAGGGTTAGAATCAGTGCCCGTTACATGCCATAGATCACGTGGTCATCCCTCACAACTGTCCCTCTTTTTGCAGGACTGTCCCGATTCGCATGCCACAAAAGGGGCAGGGCTTATGATAAAATGGGCAGAGTTTTGACCAAATATGGCCATGTGCATGCACTGGAAGAACATCAATATCTATCAATGGACAATATGTGCTATCTATCAATGGGAAATATGTGATAACTATCAATGGGAAATATGTGAGGGAGCACATGGATAACTATCAATGGGTAATATGTGTGGGATAACATGAATATCTATTAATGGGAAATATGTGTGGGAACACATGGATATCTATCAATGAGGAATATGTGTGGGAGCACATGGATGACTATCAATGGGGAATATGTGTGGGAGCACATGTATGACTATCAATGGGGAATATGTGTGGGAGGAGCACATGTATGACTATCAATGGGGAATATGTGTGGGAGGAGCACATGGATATCTATCACTGGGGAATATGTGTGGGAGCTCATGGGTAACTTTTAATGGGGAACATCTATACCTACAGTAAAGCTGGGTTCACACTGCATTAACTTCCACAGGATGCAATATAGATGACTATCAATGGGGAATATGTGTGGGAGGAGCACATGGATAACCATCAATGGGGAATATGTGTGGGAGGAGCACATAGATGACTATCAATGGGGAATATGTGTGGGAGCACATGGATATCTATCAATGGGGAATATGTGTGGGAGGAGCACATGGATGACTATCAATGGGGAATATGTGTGGGAGCACATGGATAACTATCAATGGGGAATATGTGTGGGAGGAGCATAAGGATATCTATCAATAGGGAATATGTGTGGGAGGAGCACATGGATATCTATCAATGGGGAATATGTGTGGGAGCACATGGATGACTATCAATGGGGAATATGTGTGGGAGCACATGTATGACTATCAATGGGGAATATGTGTGGGAGGAGCACATGTATGACTATCAATGGGGAATATGTGTGGGAGGAGCACATGGATATCTATCACTGGGGAATATGTGTGGGAGCTCATGGGTAACTTTTAATGGGGAACATCTATACCTACTGTAAAGCTGGGTTCACACTGCATTAACTTCCACAGGATGCAATATAGTTAATATTACCACGGGCCTGATCCAGACTTAATAACGACAGCCAATATATGCATGAGGTGTGCGTAAGTCTGGCTGTGGGAACGCACTTCTGATCATACATGAGGCAGGTTTTTATTTTAAGCCAGAATAGCAGCATATGGCCACGCATTTTGCTCAGATATTTTTTTTAAATACTGATATAGATTTTTTGGTGGAAATTTATTTTATGGTAAAGCAACAAAATATAAATTTAATAAAATGTAATAAAAAAAAACAAAAAAACGTAGGAAACTGGTATCTGCGCACATGGTTCCGTCTTGGGGTTACATGACAAGTGTGGGTCCCCATTTCGATAGGGCCGTTCGCTCCTAGCCAGTTCGTAACTGTATGATGAGGCATAACATTCGATCCCCGGAGCACCGAAACACCATGCTTGGAAAGATAAGTAATTATGCTATCCCCAATCCACTTAACACATATGCACATTAACATACATGCACAGTAACACATATGCACATTAACACATATGCACATTAACATACATGCACAGTAACACATATGCACATAAACACATATGCACATTAACATACATGCACAGTAACACATATGCACAGTAACATACATGCACAGTAACATACATGCACAGTAACATACATGCACAGTAACACATATGCACATTAACATACATGCACAGATTTTTAAAGATTTTGAACATGAATTCGTCCAACTCAGCGTCAGCTTCTGAATCTCTGCCACAGACATCTGAAATGATCGGACAGCTCCTAATACACTGTCAAGAAATGTCTCACACGTCAGTTTGGGTAACAGCGGTGTAGACAGGGTAATAGTGTAGACAACACATTTAACAGGAGAAACTGCTGAAAATTAAAGTGATAAATAAGTGCTGAGCAGCGTGTGGGATGATCTTATAAAGCTGTCTTATATCATCAGAAAGAAAACAATATTTTGCACTCATAACCTCCATAGGAGCTATTTATACGCTTGTCAGAAGTCTCCACTGACACAGATGATGTAATGCCCAATGAACTGTGTTACACAACATTGCACACAGCATTTACATTAGACGCTAATAGTCACATGACCTCTCGATACGCTGGAACTCCCGGGATTTGTTCATCGTTAATGGGAGCGTTTCATCCAGACGGTGCCGGAGAATCAGACACAAAGAAGTCAATGCATGAACGTCCAATACAGACAAGGGATGTTCATTACTGAGGTGTTGGAGATGTGTCATTTATTAGCATCATATTATTGATATATATTATCATATTACTGCAGGCAAAAGTATTGTTAGCACTGTATTTAAACAGCATTTTACTATCAAATATTTCACAATATCTAATAATCTGTTATTAAAAGTTAAACAGAGGAGCCTGCAAATGCTGTAAAGCAAAGAAAGACACACTATATAATATAACACATAATATAATATTATACAGGGGAGGTGGCACTGCTATATATTCCAAGGAAGCTATTTAGACACAATCCAGACTTCCAAGGACGCTGCGCTTGAAGCACCAGTACGGGATTTGATATCGGATCCCTGCTGTACCCATGGTTCTGTGCCAGTGTATAAGAGACCACTCCCATTGCTTATAGGGCTTCCGAATAGTGCGCCAGTAACCACACCCACACTGAATAATTTAAATAGTAAACCCCTCCCCCTAGTGATTGCAACCCCCACCGTCAGAAACCCCATAAGAATTGTACCCCCTCATTGCGCACTGTTAGCGGAGCTGGTAGCGTGCAGAGGCACAGAATGCAAAAATGGGGCATATTCCATAAGATAGAGAAAGCGAGATTTGCGGGAGGCCGAATATATGGTCCATATTTACTAGAACTCCCTTTAAGTTTCCTCACCCGTATTGCTGTCTATCTCCAATGCAGGCTGGTGACATCAGCGATATGCGCAACATCCGTGGCACATATCTGGCAGTTAAGGACTTGGGGTCGTATTCACCTATACGTCGTTGCGTAGGATTGCGTGCGTATTTTTAGGAGCGGATTAACTGCGCTTGCGTAGTAACTTTTTCCACGCAAATTACGTAGAATTTACACACATAAGTACTTTGGGCATGGACTTGCGACTTGGGGACATACGTATGGAGGGGCGTGGTTATTTTCTGTACGTTCGAAGTTACGTGAAAGTGGGTGGGGGGAGGCATTTAAATGGCAGTTAGTAAGATACGCATGTACAGAACTAACATACTCGCATAAGTACACACGTAGAGTTAAGGGTGCCCTATGGAGGCGTAAGTCACCGAAAAACCGACCACGCTAGGGGAGTGTCATGGGTATTGTCTTGCTACATGCGTGCATAAAAAAACGCACACGTAGTAAATACAGATCTGTAAATACGGTCCTTGAGTGCCGGGATGAAAAACGCAAATCCACTTAATGCAGGCTCCCGACGCTTCTGACAATTTTCTACGAGGGGCAGTTTGCAGTTGTAAGTGGGAGGAGTTCATTATCTCAATGTACATTACAAGTGTGGATTCAGGCCATGAGTGCGGTTTCCCGAAGGCTCACACAGGCACAAGCATTCAATATTGGCGCTCCCAATACAGTGCAATGGGTCCTAAATTCAGCTATTGCTCATTCGTGACTTCTTGTTCACACAGGCAGAATTTTATTCAATTTATACTTTTTTATTATTATTTTATTATTTTATTTTTAAGGCATATACTGTTTTTACTGTACTGCAGATCCAACACCATCGGGATCTGAGATAAAGCTCCAGAAAGAACAGATTTCCAGATAATAAATCTACCAAATGACCATCCTTTCTGTTGTGCCTAAACCACGCTAAAAGATTGATGTTTACATGGTTATTGGCTACACAATCTTAGTAAATATACCCCCAATGCTATGGATCAGACCAGAGCCCGCGTCTGGATGGGGGGCGGGACTAGGCAAAGCCAGGTGGGATTGGGGGTTGAGCTGGACGAGAACGCTGCCTGATAGCTTAAAACAGCACTCAGCACTCTATATATGAATGCTGAGAGCTACAGCGCTATACATACATCCACTCATACATGGAGAGCCAAGCGCTGTTTTAAGCTGTCAGCCTCTGATGGCTTGCTTACAGTGCAGGGGGAGTAGCTGCCAAGGTGCCCCTCTCCTCCGGGCCCCGTAGCAGCCACACCCCCTGTAGTTCCGCCCCTGCTGTGTACTTCTGCCCCTTGGTTTAGACCAATTAGAGAGGGACTTGTGGGGGTTATGATGATGATCACTGATAATAAACATAATGTACATATACACTTCAAGCATAATTCCTTTAAGAGGTGAAATAACTTAGAGCTGTATTTCAAAGCTCCACCCTCCAGGATCCCCGGGGGTTTCCCGGCTGACGCCCAGGTGTGCTCGTTAATGAGCGCTACATTGTAAAAGATACACAGGTGGTAGTAATTACTTCACTTGTGCTCATTAGCTCTCTTTATTTAATAAAAAATGTAAAACATAAAAAATAAGCTGAATAAGATCCAGGATCGACACTGATTACAAAATTCCTGGCCTATGGATTTGTTAATTAATCTATTTTTCTTCTACACATGGGCAGCGATTTGCCCCTGAAGAAGAGGGAAAACCTTCACTTCTTGAATATGACTGGCATAATGGTCCCATCACATTACAAACCCTCCCCCTCCATTACCCTAACCCTAACCGTCCCTTCCCCGCAGTCTGACCCTAACCGTGCCTTCCCCGCAGTCTGACCCTAACCGTGCCTTCCCCGCAGTCTGACCCTAACCGTGCCTTCCCCGCAGTCTGACCCTAACCGTGCCTTCCCCGCAGTCTGACCCTAACCGTGCCTTCCCCGCAGTCTGACCCTAACCGTGCCTTCCCCGCAGTCTGACCCTAACCGTGCCTTCCCCGCAGTCTGACCCTAACCCTCCCTTTCCCGCAGTCTGACCCTAACCCTTCCTTCTCCCTAGCCTGACCCTAACCCTCCCTTCTCTAAAGCCTAACCCTAAGATGCCCCTCCC
>WWET01000020.1:1630916-1675373 GCA_011038615.1 Limnodynastes dumerilii
CCCCCCAACACTAAAAGTCCCTGGAGAGGATATTCACCTCTCCGGAGCTGTCAGCCATCCGGCCCTGCGAAAATAAATGGGTGAGACTACCAATCAGCACACTCACCCATTCATTAAAAAAATTCTAAAAAGGCTTCCTATTCGAAATAGAGATAATTTCTTAAAGCAGCCCATCGCAGCGAGGACTGCTACCATCAAAAATGATGGGGACAGCGTGGTCAGGAAGAGCATCGGAGAGCTCATCTCATTGAGAAATGCCAAATGCATGTGCACAAATCATTTACCAAGCACATGATGGAAGAGGTAAGGGCACAATGGTATGATTATTATCATGATACATGTACCAAAGGGCACCACAATCTGGGCCAATGGCAATGTGCCAAAACTCTAACCTTCTGAAGGGTCCTGGGCACCCTGGCCAGATCCATGGCTAACAGAGGTTCCCTGAGAGAGCAAAATGCCAGGACTCCAGTCATGAAATTACAGATCCCCCAACATGACCCATTCCATTAGTTACAAAATAATATGTTGCTGAGCTTCCAACAATCAGTTACTATGGTAACCACCTGTGAAAAATGTTTTTCAAATATCAGGTAATTCATTAAAACCAGGTTGGTGACAGTCGGAAGCTCAGGAGCGGAGTATTCTGTACCTGGTGGAAGGGGTTATGTTGCAGAGTTTCGAATTATAACATGTGTGACATTATGGGGGCGTAGGGTGGCAGCCATTAATGTTATTCTTATAGGTAGATTGCCACCTAAATCCAGCCTTAGGAAAACGGGTGTGAGTCCCCACTTAGAAAGGCCCTATTTCAATAGGGCCGTTCTCTCCTAGCCAGTTCCGAACTGGCTGAGATATCGATTGCTTATGCCTTGATGAGGCATAGCAATCGATACCTGGAGCACTGAACGCAGTACTCCGATAGGCAAGTGTTAAAACTACCCCAACCCTTTCCCTAATTCTAACCCTAACCCTCCCTTCTCCGCAGCCTGACCCTAACCCCCCCTTCTCTATAGCCTAACCCTAAGACCCCTCTCCCCGCAGCCTTACCCTAACCTTCCCCTTCTATGGTCCTAACCCTAACCCTCCCTTCCTAACAGCCTAACCCCCCCCCAAGACCGCTAGCGGCGAAAATGAATGGATAAGTATGCCGATTTATTCATTATTGCCGATATTCATGAAAAAAATTCTCTAAAATGGCTGCCACTCGAAATAGAGAGACGAAAAGGAACTTTCGGCTGTCTCTATTTATAAAGGTAGCCCATCGGGGTGGGGACTCGCACCGCTGGAAACTACGATAAGCATTGTTTTACAGAATTTGTTAGTTATACTGTTATAATAGTTATATCATAGTAATAGTTAGTTATATTGCTATGTTGTGTTATCTTTTTATTACATTACTGAGCACGTCAGCTGACGTGGCGTTTCTCTGCGTGACTTTCACCTGCGCATGCTCAGTACTGAAGAGCGTGCAGTAACGGGCGATCAGATCCGTGCACCATTCGAGCTGTGGCAGTTTGTGTTCTGAGGGGCGTGTTGGGGGGGTAAGGGATGGAAGGACGTTGTCAATGTACAGTACACTATGACCCTACACATGCACAAAGAATTGGGGCACAGCAGTATTGAGCTTATCAGCTGTGTCCCTGAGCGCTACGTGCCCCAAAGGTTCGCACTCCAAAGACACCACTGTACTTCTAAAAATGCATCTGCGGCACGCAAGCGTTGTCCACATTTGCACTCAGATCTGGATCAGGTCCAATGAGGTCATTTGCACCGATGCCAGCCATACTTATAGAAATCAATGGTAATCCAGCAAATGTATGGATAAACCATAATGATGGGATGTTACTTCCAAAGCTGGGTACATACTTATACAATCCTCGTCCAATCTGAACTCCAACCGTCCAGTTGGTCAGACATTAGATTAGTTTGTGCTCAAATGACCACTTGTTACATCCAATCCTGGTCGCCTGGTCGCCTGGTTGGGTCAAATTATTTTTAAAGCTGCTTAAAAATCAGGAGACCCGACAACCAATCACACAACTAATTTACAAGTTTTTACACTCCTGCGACCGCTTTATACAATTCTTTTCCCAATTCTGGCATCACACAGCTTTGAGATCAGTCTGGAGCAGTGCGGGTCCCCGCTATAAAAGGCCCTATTTTGATATCGATTCCTTATACAATGAAGCAACACGGTGAACACTGAAAACAGTGCTCCGATAGGTAAGTGTAAAACCCTACCCCAAACCTTCCCCCACTTCTAACCCTAACACTCCCCTTCCATTACCCTAACCCTAACCCTCCCTTCAACACAGCCTGACCCTAACCTTCCCTTCCCCACAGCCTGAGCCTAACCCTCCCTTCAACACAGCCTGACCCTAACCCTCCCTTCCCCACAGCCTGACCCCAACACGGTGAGAAAACAGTGCTCCGATAGGTAAGTGTAAAACCCTACCCCAAACCTTCCCCCACTTCTAACCCTAACACTCCCCTTCCATTACCCTAACCCTAACCCTCCCTTCAACACAGCCTGACCCTAACCTTCCCTTCCCTTCCCCACAGCCTGACCCTAACTTTCCCTTACCCATAGCCTGACCCTAATACTAACCCTTTCTTCCCCAAAGTCCCCAGAGAGATTACTCACCTTTCCCAGTGGTCCACTCAAGCAGCGGGTCTTGTGGTGGGTCCGGTGGCAGCGGCGATCAGCATACTCACCCATTCTGAACAAAAAAAAATTGAAATTAGATGGGTATTCAAAATAGGGACAGCCAAAAAGGAACTTTTGGCTGTCCCTATTTCACAATACCATCTTTCTAAGTGGGGACTTCCACTGTCCAGAGAGGTCCCGCGATGATCTCTGAGAGCATTGCCAACATCGTAGGATCTCGAAGTGTGAATGAATTTCTGGCACATGTGCATGCATGGGAACTTCATTCAATCTTCAGAGACAACCGACCAGGTAAGTTTTTACCCTTTCTTTCTTTTTTTTATTGTTATTAATTTGCCCACTGGAATAGTCATTGGTGTTTCTTGTATATTTAATTGTGTATGATTGATTGTTTATTTATATAAACAACTGGGCAGACTGGATGGACCATGTGGCTCTTATCTGTCATCACTTTCTATGTTATCTTACTTATTTTTTGATTATTCAAAAACAAAAAATAATTTATTAGTAAAACAGTTTTTTGTTTTTGTTTAATTTAACAATCATGTGTATTCCAGCGGCCTTCATATATATATATACTGTTGTCAGACTCCGCCAAGAAATGGCTGTTTTAGAAACATAGACAGCTGAAAGCTCATTTTTGGCTGAAAAACAGCCATTTCAATTTTTTGTTTTCTTTTCAGAAACTGCCACCCACCTGACCCATCACACCCACTGTGGATCCCACTGAAGAGGTAAGTAACTTCTCCTGGGGGGGTTTTAGGGTTAGGCTTTGGGAAAGGGAGGGTTAGGGTTGGGCTCTGGAAAACGGAGATGTAGGATTAGGGTCATGGAAGAAGAGGGTTAGGGTTAGGATCAGCTTGCGGGTAGGGGACTCTAGATTTAGGCTACGGGTATGGGAGACTTAGGATCAGGCTATGGGAAAGGTAGTCTAGGTTTAGACTGCAGGTAAGGGAGTCTTAGGGTCAGGCTGCAGGGAAGAGATAGGGTTAGGATAATGGATGGGGAGGGTTAGGGTAACGATTAGGGAAAGGGTTTGTGTAAATTTATTCTTACCATTCGGAGCACCATCTTCAGTGCTCTGGGAATTGATTGCTTTGCTTCAAGGCAAAAGCAATCTATTCCCAGTTTCAATTCAGAACTGGCTGGTAGAGAACGGCCCTTTTGATTTCAGACAATAAAGGTAATTTTTACCTGAAAACAGTCTTTATCGTCTAAAATCAAAGAGAGCAATGTTTTGTAAATAGAGCCCTTAGTATTATGTATTAAAACTGTAAGGGTATCTACAACTGTTACTTATGCACAAAATGAGATTAAGCTTAAAACAAAAATCTAGGACTTCCGGGTATTCCATACTGTAAATTATTAATTGGACCACATAATTACGGTCTGAGAAAACAGTAAACACCTTCACCTCTTATTTATAAAGGACATTATAAAGGGAAGAAAAATACAATGATTATAACCCTTGTGTTTTCAAGTATGTCTTGAAAAACACCTGTGAAAGATAATTACTTATACATAATTTAATAATGGCCAGTACTTTGGACACAAAATATTACAGTACCAGTATTTGTTGCTAATAAAAATCACACCACAATGGAATTAAGTAAATTTGAAACCATATTAAAATTAATGAACGTTTGTTATGCTGTGTGCATAAGAATTACATTGATTTTATTGAAATACTGCATGAATCAAGGTCTTCTCTTTTTCCTCTGCAAGAAGGTCAAGGATGGTGATTATATAAGTAAGAAATTGAAAATAGAAAACAGTGTAGAGAGAAGCAGTGAGAGCACCATAAGTGTTTATATGATTTTCTCTGCAATTCTATAGAACATTTTTTTAAGCACAAATAATGTAGTTCAAGTAGAAAATGTCTTTTGTAATAGCTGTACTTCTAAAATATCTCTTGTGCTCTAGAAAAAAACCTAACTTATGCAACTACAAATGCTAGTGAAACAAACATACAAATACAGAGGCCACATGCTTTTAATAACTAATGAATTAAAAATATTCACCTTATTTGCCATAACAAAATGTTCTATATATTTGTATAACAAAATTGCAATTCAAAGGGCATCATTAGGATGGATTATGTAGCAAATATGGTTGAATGAATTCAGTCATTTAAAATCAAAATAATGACGTTAAAACAACCACAATTAAAGAGATAGATAGATAGATATAGATAGATAGATAGATAGATAGATAGATAGATAGATAGATAGATAGATATAGATAGATAGATAGCTAGATAGATAGATAGATAGATAGATAGATAGATATAGATAGATAGATAGCTAGATAGATAGATAGATAGATAGATAGATAGATATAGATAGATAGATAGATAGATAGATAGATAGATAGATAGATAGATAGATAGATAAATATAGATAGATAGATGTACACATAAATATACACTGGTCCATACTTACATGCATAAATACACAAGCACACAATGCACACAATGGATATTCCTGGAGCCGTGTTTGTTTCAGCTGTTGCTGTTCTGTGCACAGGATAAAAGCCACCCAGGGCTCTAGGAGCATTGCAGGGGCCACAGGAGCAGCCAGGAGTCCTGAGTGACACATTTAGCAGATGAGCTCATAGTATTAACCCCTACCATTGCCGGACTGAGAGCACAAGATCCGGACTGTGTGCAGCTAAAATACAGCAATAATGGTTGGTAGCAACTACCCCCCATGGCAGATCACCCCTACAGCCGATGCCCCCTGCGTGCCAGGTAACAATAACAACACACCAGGCAGGGGGTGCATGGTACAGGTACTCACCAAAACAGATGACAGAGATGTGGTGCAGGAAGTCCAACCTGGCAGAGCCGGGCATGGTGAAAGGGGGGGCTGCTGGGGTCCTTTGTCAGCCAGCCAGGGGGGGACAGGAGGGGACAGGCTCCACATCAGCTGTGTCTTTGTCAGGCACTTGTCAGCATTATCCCAGCCGGTGTATGGGAGGAGGAGGAGGGCTGGCTGGCTGGCTGGAGGAGGTGGGGACACGGGAGCATCTCCTGCCGCAGCCGGTAACAGGACCCCCCTCCCTCCTCTATCAGAGGGGACTCCTCACCTGCTGGCCGCCTGTCCTGGAGGGGGGGTAGAGGCGACACCTTGCATCAGAAACCCCCACTGCTCTCCTCCTCTCTGCCTCCCCCTCCTGGTCTCTCAGAGCTCCCTCCCCAGCCCCCACTACTACTGTGCTGAGATCATCTGTGCCTGCCAGACACTCATTCCTTACACCATCATTATACTGTATGATCGCTACAACAGTGTGTCAGGTCTCATTATAAGCCACACACGGGTCCCCTTATCATAAGGAGACATAAATATACCTTATATACTATATACGGGCATAGCACTGAGGTAACGAGGTGCAATACATCTGAGCTGATAACAGTAGAGCTCATTTTTGGATGATAGGTTCCCATATACGGTATTGTGGACATATACTGTACACACAATTATTAAAAAAAACAGTAACATTATTGAAAATGATATACTTACACCCCCTCCCACCACACACACAACACACACACACACTGCTATCTCCCAATGAACTAAAATAAAAAGTTACTCATTTTACTATTATTTTTTTACCTACGTTATGGAGCTATTTTAATGTCACATTAAATCCTTGTCATTTCCGAATGCTTTTACAGTCAGTTATGACATAAAGACAGGGTTGCTGATTAAAACAAAAACTAAGGACTGGATCTACACCCCCACACACATGTTTTTCGTATGTGTTTAAATCCGCAGGAGAGAACTCCCCCTGTCACTCCCCTCTTTCGTTCGTAAGAAATGTGACTTACGGTGCCATAAGGCACAACCACTGATTCGCATATATGTGGGTGACCCATCCCACACTGTAAAATGTATATGCTTTGCAGGCAGAGGGGAAGCACCGCCCTTTGCTTTTAAACTCCATCATACGGAAGCATGCGATGGAAGTTACGTTAGTAAGCCTAACATAACATTTTTTCCTCAAAACGGGACATCTACTAATCTACACCTTATATACTTTACCTGGCCTTTATCTTCTTCCCCGCTGCTCTGCCGACACCTTCAAAGGAAAAAGAAAAAGAAAAAAAACAAGCCCAAAAACCGCAACAAGCAAAAAAAAAAGCCGCGACCACAGAAAAAAAACAAGCTCAATGTTGCTTGTTATAAGCGGATTTGGCAACTATGCTTGCATGTGTGTGAGCCAATACGTCTCACATACATGCAAGCATAGTTGCCAAATCCGGCATTTTGGCATGCTGTCATCACCGCGATACTAGGCGCTACCGTTTTTTGATTTTTCGCGCCTTTTTTTAAATTGAGACAGTGAGTTGCTCTCTTTCTGAAAACGGGACATTTCCTGGTGTCCTGAAGCTGTGCTTGGGGACAATGGGATAGGCTACCTAAAAACGGGATGGTCCCGTTCAAAACGGGACGCAGGGTTACATTATGCATGTACCATCCAGTCCATGGAGCCCATTTATACACTTTGCGTGCGCAAGTAGGCTCTCGTACTGTGGATCCGGCCCTAAGTGTATAGTACCTGCTCTGGGGTGGCATTAAATGTGCCCATTGCGTATGTCAAAAAATGATCTGCCTGGTAACATAAACATTGCCTTAATATACAGTATGAAATTTTCTTTTAAGATCCCCTATGCTAAGCACAATACCTAGTTATAAAGATACCAGTTCAGGATTGTTGTCATTTCACTGTTCAAAAATAAATCACAAATGTACAAAAAGCCAATTATCAGTCTGAGAGACAATTGTCCTTTACAAGAGATTAAAGCTGAGACCACACTTATCCAACGTCCAGTCTAACTTCTGACTGTGCTGTTGGTCCAACATTGGATAAGTGTGTATGCTCACGTGACTCTCCAGAACATCCGATCCTGTTTGCCTGGTTGGGTCAATAGATTTTAAACCTGCTTAAAAATCAGCCAATCTGGCTGCCGATCACCCAACCGAATTACAAGAGTGTACACTCCTGTGACTGCTTCATCTCATTATCCAATTCTCCAGGTGGAGCTGGGCAGAAGCGCTGCCTGATAGAAGCTGTCAAACATGGAATGCTGAGCACTGGTTTAAGCTGTCAGCCTCTGACAGCTTGCTTACAATGCAGCGAGTGCAGCTGCCATGGCCCCCATCTGTTCCATTGCAGCCACACCCCTTGCACCCCATGTAGTTACGCCCCTGAGCAGATGGTTTCAGCAGATGCAGGTCAGAGCCGTAACATTGGACAAGTGTGTATCATGGATTGGGTGCTGTATCTGCTGTAACACTGTAACATTGGACAGTGTGTATCATGGATTGGGTGTTGCATGTGCTGTAACATTGGACAGTGTGTACATGGATTGGGTGCTGTATCTGCTGTAACATTGGACAGTGTGTATCATGGATTGGGTGCTGTATCTGCTGTAACATTGGACAGTGTGTATCATGGATTGGGTGCTGTATCTGCTGTAACATTGGACAAGTGTGTATTATTGATTGGGTGCTGTATCTGCTGTAACATTGGACAGTATGTATCATGGATTGGTTGATGTATTTGCTGTAACATTGGACCTTGTGTATCATTGATTGGGTGCTGTATCTGCTGTAACCTTGGACAAGTGTGTACATGGATTGGGTGTTGTATCTGCTGTAACATTGGCCAGTGTGTATCATGGATTGGGCACTGAATCTGCTGTAACATTGGACAAGTGTGTATCATTGATTGGGTGTTGTATCTGTGTAACGTTGGACAAGTGTCTATCATGGATTGGGTGTTGTATCTGCTGTAACATTGGACAGTGTGTATCATTTATTGTGTGTTGTATCTGTGACTTTGCATTCCTGCACTCTGCTCCTAGCTCCAAGCCCTCAACTTTGTCACTAAAATCAAAATTGTGAGGAGGATCCAGAAAATGAATGTGACCCGATCAGCAACAAAAAAAATCTTATGGATCTTCTGCTCTTCTCCCCATTATCCCGTAATCCGTATGTTTGAATTTTAACATCTCACATGGACAAACCTCTAACAACCAGGGGCTCCAGTCAATTCCTGAAAGCACAGACATCGAAAGGTCAGGATAGTTACACAGGGAGATGCAACTCCCATAATGAAAACAGAGCAACAGGGAAATCCCTCCTGCCACCACAGCCCAGTCCCTCCTTTGGAAGCATTGTTGTCCCTATGAGTGGATGGGTCAGGGTGCGGCCTGATCTATTAGCATCAATTTGCATGAACAGAGAGCATCCTTGTGACCACCACCCAATACAGAGAGCACCCTAGTGACCTCCAAATACAAAACAGAGATCATACTAGTGACCACCATCCAATACATACAACATCTTAGTTACCCCCACTAAATACAGAGAGCATTCTAGTTACCCCCACCAAATACAGACAGCATCCTAGTTACCCCTACTAAATCCAGAGAGCAATCTAGTTACCCCCACCAAATACAGAGAGCATCCTAGTGACCTCCAAATACAATACAGAGAGCATCCTAGTGACCTCTAAATACAATACAGAGAGCATCCTAGTCACCTTCATTTGCTGCAGACATCACCTTAGTGACCACTCCTTATTACTGTAACATCTTGGTTCTCTTCAAACAAAATATGGGCTACTCTGTAGCTTCAAAAGCAACCGTTTCACCTGGAAAATTCCCTATAATTCCAATGGTCAATCTGCCCCTGATTCAGGCTCATTATGAGGTCCTGATGGGCATTATGGGCCTGATTCAGAGGCTGAAAAAAAGAACTTAAAGTTACACCTGGGCAAAACCATGTTGATTTCAGGGGGAGTCAAGTTAATTTTATTCTATGCATGCAGGGAGAATGCTTTGCTTTTACTTATTGCACACAGATACCTGATCAGCATCACTTTTAAACTGCTAATTAGACTTGAGCTGGGAAACATCACCTTTTAACTATAATACTGTTGCAACAAATGAAATTTGACTCCCCTGAAATCAACATGGTTTAGCCCAGGTGTAACTTTAAGTTCTTATTTTCAATCTCTGAATCAGGGCCTATGAAACCATCGCAGTGATCCATCCCTATCTAACAGCCCATCTTTAAAACAGGAATATTGTTTTTGTGTTGTGCTTAAACATACTAATACAAACATATTAAAACCATAAAAATTGTGAGGCGTTAGAGGTCATGTGTAAAGATCGCCTTGTGCATTGCTTAAATAGATGGTGATATGACATGGTTCACTGCAATTAATTCACTATGCAGGGGTCACTAATTATAATTTGGCCACATAGAGCTTCCCTGGTGATCATCCTAGTTTTATTTAGATCATCTGAACATGTCTCTGACATTTTAACCTATTTACTGGCTATGTTATATAAGGTAACTTGTTTATGTGATAGTATTATTTTATATTTGCCACAGAAATTCATTTATCCAGATATGTTGCAATGTTTTTATACAGCTTATTATGATCACTCATCACCATCTCCCCAGATGTCTGACACCAAGATGAAAGTGTCTTTTATATTGACTTCTAACTGGATTATCTTTATTATTTATTATTAATAGAATATTTTCTGGAAGAGATAATTGAATGAGAAATAGAATATTTAATATTATTTCCCAGGCATTGCCCTGATACTGTCATTATATCAAGTTTATGTATGACTACTGGAACATTTGCAATTCTTTTTAAACTATAAAAAGGGAAACCCGAATGAATATTAGATTCATTATTGTATTCGGTATTTGTATTCTCTCATCTATCTATATAAAATAGAGACTGTGACATATTCCTTTTTCCATAATAACACTATTTTATATTATTATTTAATTGTAAGACATTTTGTTTTATTCTAGAGGCATCACACCATCTCAAGTGCTTAATTAGATGCCAGTGAAGGTTGGTTGCAGCGGTGAAAGCTTTATTTAGAGGCAAACAGGTCTCTAATGACATTGAAAAGGTTCAAGCAGCCAATCAGGGTTCAGCTTATGAAGCACGCTACAGTCCGAATAATGATAGCTCAAACTTGATTGGTTGCTTTGCTGCATTTGTGGTGATGCAAAAATCACATTGTTCTTTCATATAATTAATATGAATCTGATATTTGGCACCAATATAGCAGTAGTGAGTGAGTTTCTTGGGGCCAGATACTTAGCGGTCCACAGCCCATACTGATATGGCTTCTTCATTAAAATAAAAGTAATTTTTTTTAGTTATAATGGGTATGTCCAAAACCAATCAACTCTCTGGGGTGAGGTGCAGACCTCATAGCCTCCAACATGACCCATTCCATTAGGTAAAAATATTCTGCTCCTCAGTTTCCAACTGTCAGTTACTATGGTAACCACCTTTGTTGAATAGGCAAATAGTTTTTTAAGTATCAGTTTATTCATTTAAACCAGGTGAGTGGCAGTTGAAATCTCAGGAGCAGATTAAACTGTGCCTAATGGAATGGGTCATGTTGGAGGGTCTGGACCCTCTAACATAACTCCTTCCATTAGGTACACAATACTCCGCTCCTGAGATGTCACCGGTCACCCTCTTGATGCTTGAAAAACATTTTCTCTTCAACACAGGTGGTTACCATAGTAACTGATCATTGGAAGCTCAGGGGCAGAGCATGTTGTACTTAATGGAATGTGTCATGCTGGAGGATCTGGAGGGCAACATATGAGCGTATTTGCGCAATTTACAACATTGTTGCCGTCTCTCCAAGAATGTCCGGGAGACACATAAAATACATAAAACTCTGGCCTGGGAAGGCAGGTGAATCTCCCATAATGGGATTAAAGTCCAGCCCCTCTATCTATCAATACTGGAAAACTATAGATCAGGGTTGCCGACTCTCCCGGAATATCCGGGAGACTCCCAAACTTTGGGCAGTCCTCCCGTTATTCCGGGAAAGCCAGCAAATCTCCTGCAAATCCCGACCCGCTAATAAACTCTATTGTAATCCCTAGAGTTACTAGGGATGAGCGGGAGTTTGATGATGTATTCAAGCCCCGCCCATCCCCTAGAACACTAGAGATCACAATAGTGATTGACAGGGGGTGGGGCTTAATGACACAATAAGCCCCGCCCTTTCAGGCATCAATGACTTCCCTCCGGGATCTCCCAGGGGGAAGCCTTAAAATGTCCGCAACCCTGCTATAGATACTGAAGATGGGCGGGGCTTCATTATGTAATTATGCAATGAGACTCCCGGTTGATTTAAGGTAAATAACCTGTACTCCAGCCCACTGCTCATCAACACTACTATTCCTAGTGTTGCTAACGACTGGGTGGGACTTGATGAAGTAAAATGTGTCATAAAGCCCCTCCCCCATCATAAGTTATTTATGAACAAGGGGCGGGGCTTCTGGATGCCCTACGTTATCAAGCCCTGCCCCCATACCGGCATCTGTTTCTTCCCTCTGCTATCTCGAAATCTCCTGGAAGGAAGAGATAGAAAGTCAGCCCCACCCCATCCCTAGTAATAGTATGAATAGTAGCATTGCTAGAGGGGGTGGGGCTTAAGGGTGTGATTTGCATAAAATGTGAATATTAAGCCACACCCCCTATCGGGAAGAAATAAGAATTTTCACATAAAGACTACACGACTGAGACAACCAGACCTCTGATGTAGGTATCATTAAATCTTTATTGATGCAGAATCTGGACAGGTAAATGACCCATAATCCTGTGTCACTATTGTCACACGTCCTCTGTGCTGCGTCACTCGGATCCACTATTACTTTATAGAACAACACGCCTAATTGTTTTTACAACTTCATGTCTTCACGCTTCAGTGTAATCAGAGCTACTTCAGAGCCATGAATGTACTTATTAAACAATAACAGTTGTAGAGAAAGCAGAGCTGGCAGAATGCTATAGTACAGCTCCCCGGCATAATGGAAAGACAATTTTCCTATTGGAAGTAAGCCCAATGTTGGCTGCACGATGAAAGCAAATTGTTTGTGTCACTGATAAAATGTTCTGCAGACGATTCAGCCGAGTTTTCTTCCTGATGTTATAAGACAAGGACTTTATAGTAATTTATTACGGTAAAAGACATTTACGAACGGCACAAAATAGACAAAAAAAAAAAGAGGAAAGGAGTCATTTTATGGTTTGAAGAGTTACAAATTCACTTTGAGACACAGAGGACTTAATATTGAACCATTTTGAGCTTCTTTGAGGAAATACTTCCCAGAATAATCATATGAGGCAGCACTCCTGAGAGAGCGGTCTACCCTCCAGAATGCGCCAGGTGCCCACTGTAATCCACAGCATGGTGAAGCAGGAGGCGGGACTCTGCTGTGATGCAATAAAAGTGGCGTCATTATGACTCTTGCATCACCAGCCTATCATTTGTACCAGGTTCCAATCGCTATGGCAGTGATACATCTGACACTACAATGTTATGGCAGTGATACATCTGACACTACAATGTTATGGCAGTGATACATCGGACACTACAATGTTAGCTGTATTGCCAAAATCGTTAAAAAAAAGTACACAAAAAAATGATTTCCTTAATTTGTTCCTGCACCTGCTTCTGCACGCTCTCTCCTCCGCTCTGTCTATTCTCTCTCCTCCACTCTGTCCATTCTCTCTCCTCCGCACTATCCTCAGTCTTTCCTCCGCTCTGTCCATGCATCTTCTCCGCACTATCCTCAATATTTCCTCCGCTCTGTCCATGCTTTCTCTTCTGCTCTGTCCATTCTCTCTCCTGTGCTCTGTCCATACTCTCTCCTCTGCTCTGTCCATTCTCTCTCCTCTGCTCTGTCCATTCTCTCTCCTCTGCACTATCCTCAATCTTCTCTCCGCTCTGTCCATGCTCTCTTCTCTGCTCTGTCCATTCTTTCTCCTACTCACTATCCTCAATCTTTCCTCTACTCTGTCCATACTCTCTACTCTGCTCTGTCCATGCTCTCTCCTCCGCACTATCCTCAATCTTTCCTCCGCTCTGTCCCCAATCTCTCCTCTGCTCTGTCTATTCTTTCTCCTCCGCTCTATCCTCAATTTTTCCTCCGCTTTATCCCCAATCTCTCCTCTGCTCTTTCCATTCTCTCTCCTCCTCTTTATTCTCCCCCTCTTCCACTCTATCTCCAATCTGTCCTCCGCTCTGTCCATTTTCTTTCCTTCACACTGTCTACACTTTCTCCTCTGCTCTGTAAAGTCTCTCTCCTCCTCTCCATCCTCAATATCTTCTTCGCTCTGTCCATTTTTTCCTTTACTATGTACACATTCTCTCCTCTGCTCTGTCTCCAATCTCTCCTCTGCTCTGTCCCCAATCTCTCCTCTGCTCTGTCCCCAATCTCTCCTCTGCTCTGTCTATACTCTCTCCTCTGCTCTGTCCCCAAGCTCTGCTCTGCTGTCCATTTTCTTTTCTTCACTCTGTCCACACTCTCTCCTATGCTCTGTTCCCCCTTTTTTCTTTAAGAACACCAATAAGATAACCTGTCAGCATTTTAGCTCTGACAGTTTAACTGCTAAAACAGTGCTCCTCAACCAGTGTGCCATAGGATGTTGCTAAGTGTGCCACGGTACAGGGCCTCCAACAGGAGAAAAAGCACTGGAAGATGTTGCCTTAAGGGGATACTGGGGAAGCTGCAGACACGTGAATGTAGAATACTGGAGACCTGGAGACACATGATTGGTGATACTGGGGAGGCTGGAGACACATGAATGGGGACTACGGGGGAGGCTGGAGACACATAAATGGGTACTACTGGGGAGGCTGGAGACACATGATGGGGGCTACTGTGAGGCTGCAGACACATGATGGAGGCTACTGGCTAACATAGTTAAATAAGTTATTAACTGCAATGTTAAATTTAACAAATAAAAAAATGACAATTCAATGTAATTTCTGTGTATGCACTTTTAATTCCTGCTTTTTTTTGTATATTTTGTTGGCGTGCCGCGGAATTATGGGAAGGGCTTAGTTGTGCCGAGGGTGTTAAAAGGTTGAGGAGCACTACAGTAGAACGCTACACCCATGAAGCATGAATGAGGGACTGGGGGTTTGTTCACTATATGGAGGAAAATCAGGGTTGGAGTTTAGATTACACTTAAGCTCGGGCTGGCTGGACAATTTTATGACTTGACCTAGCAGCCTATTAAACAAGAATGCCCTCTGGCCTCCTGTGACCTCATGGAATCCTTACCATCTGTCACATACTCTCACTACTGTAGCCTCTGGACCTCGAGAAAGAGGCTGATTGGGAATAAGGCCTGCCTAGTGTCTATGTCAGTGATAATTACAATAGAATATTGTCCTGTGCTAAATAGATTACAACACGTCGTTTTCTTTAAGATATATTGAGCGTGGTTGAGAGAGTTTAGCTTACAATAGACAGAAATACCAATGTCATGGCATGTGGTCAGAGATACCCAGCTATGTGTCTTCCTATCTGACGTATAGATACTTATCCTCAGCACTATCTGCTGGAAACCACGCTGCTGTCTCTGCTGATTCCATCATCTTGGAATTGTACTAATACAGAAGAACTTGGTTGTTTCAGTCCAGGAAAGGACAGACGGGACCTGATTTACACTTAAGAGTGAGCTAGGTGTGGGCAGATCCTTACTCACTCTTGCAGCCCCCAACCCACCCCCCATTTTTTAGGTATGTGTGTGCCATAGGGCTACCTTATGTCTCCGTGCAATGTTCGTACAGACATTGCAACGGGACCTGCACTTAAGAGTGAGCTAGGTGTGGGCAGATCCTAACTCACTCTTGCAGCCCCCAACCCACCCCCCATTTTTAGGTATGTGTGTGCCATAGGGCTACCTTATGTCTCCGTGCCGTGTTCGTACAGACATTGCATTGCGTATCGTTTCGATACGTAGATTGCGTATATGCGGTCTTTTAGGCCGCATATACGCAATCTACGTATCAAACGATATGGAAGACGGACGTAGTTCTGGATCCGGCCCAATGAACGTAAGACAAATACTACGTAACTGTGAATCCGGATCAAAATCTCCACTTTTCATGTTTGGAAGCTCCATTAATTCTACCCCCCCTAAAGTGGAGACCCCCCCCTAAAATCTATTACAACGGATTAGGTGGAGATGAATGTTGTTTGATAACAAAAGAATGGCTGGCAGTTGAAGCTGAAAGCTTCTAACTATGTATTCCAAATTTATTTCTAGAACTAACAGATGTACCTGAGATCTCTGAAGAGAAGAGACTGGTTGCTGGAGATGTGGTGACACTGGCCTGCAGAAGTCCTGGGACTTGCTTTGGTTCTGTTCCAATGATTACATGGGAAGGAATAAACGGTTTGTCCAAGACTCAGACTAACAATTATCCAGATGGCAACATTTACTTATCCAAAATTACATTCACACCTTCAAAGAGAGACAATGGATCATTAGTAATCTGCACTGTGGACTTCCAGAAGAATATTGTGAAAACCCAGACGCAGATTATCTTAAATGTTGGATGTAAGTTTAGTTGATGACATTGTACCCATTGTACATAAATCTAATAGAAATGATATTAAATGTGTCTTAGTTTTATTTTGTTATTGTTATTTTTTGTATATTTTGCAGATCCTCCTTCTGTACAAATCACCATTAAAGGTAAGCCCCCTCCCCATAATAAATAAATATATATATAAAAAAATCTGCTGTATATTAATACAGTTTTAAAATACAAAACTAATATTGTACTGTTGTTATTTAATTCTATTATATCATAAATTTTCAAAATATAGATACAAATATAGGGCCTGATTCACAGTTAAGAATTTTTGTGTTTTTAGGTATTTTTAAGAAGGTATATACTGCACATGCATAGTAACTTTTTTACGCTATTTACGTTGGACTTGGGAACACAAATGTCGTGATTAAACAGTACGCACCTAAAGTCAAAAGGGACGTGCCGTGAATAATTAACACGGCAGATACAAAGATTGGGTAGAGGGAGGCATTTAAATGACCAAAAGGAGGAGCGGTTATGTAGACACGTCCGTAATTAGACGCCCTACCCACACAAATGCAAACCTACAGGTAAGGGAGCCCTATGGCACTCATAATTCTCTTAAGAACCTGAAAACCGGGGGCGCAAGGCAGTTGCCTTGCTACTAGTTGTGTATATTATATTGTGTTCTTAAGTGTGAATCAGGTCCATAGATACTGCCTTGTCCATCTATAGCTTAATTCAGTACACTTGTGCTATTCTGTTGGAGGTTAAGTAGTTTTTGTATTGCGTATGCATTTCAACTCTACTAGTAAGGCTAGATACACTGTGGGGCCCCAGCAGAAGAGGGAGCCATTCAGTTAGCTGATTGGCTCAGCTAGCAACCGATATAAATTAAGCATGTCAAAAGAGCATTTCTGCAATGTTTATTTGTCTTTTGAAAAAAATGTATTGGTCCGATCACCCATTAATTGGATGATTGGGTCAATAATTGCTCTGGTGTATAGCCAGCTTTAGTATGTGTGCTGCAATGATCATGCTTTCTCATTTCAAAATACAGTTTATCATTTGATTGGATCTTTTAAACCTCCCAGTTTTACTGATCAAACAAATGAAAAGATTTCAGAAGAGCAGTTGGTAGAAACCAAAAATCACAATGCTACAGTAAATCATGTAGCAGTGTGTATGGATATCAGGACTGAATAGAGAGAATAGTCAGGTCAAATTTAATGTTAAAATTGTATTGTTAAAAATGTTGTGTGATTTATAGCACTTGCCCTGTTAAATATCTATCTATCTATCTATCTATCTATCTATCTATCTATCTATCTATCTATCTATCTATCTATCTATCTGGTTTTTATATAGAACTATCAGATTAAGTAGTGCTTTATATTTTAGTAATTATTATAACAGAGATCAGTTTTAATTTATTTGATATTCTTTGTAAGTGCTATTTTCAATTTTCTGCTTCATTGCATGTTCAACTTAATTTTAATTGGTTTAGGGTTGGTCATAAACAAATCCATGGCTTATAGCGTGATAAAAGGAGACACCAAAATTATAAATTGTACGGTGGACAGTAACCCATCATCTCTCATTACCTGGTATGTGAGGGGGCAACAGAAAAATGGTCCTATCAACTCAAGCATGCTAACCTATGAACTGACAAACATTGGAGTTGACCATGCTGGAATATATATGTGTTTGGCAAAAAATGAATACGGAATCACAAACTCAATCATTGAAATAATTGTTTGTTGTAAGTCATTACAATGTACTTGAAAATTGCACTTCAAAAGTCACTTCAAATATATGTAATCTGAAGTTACAATAAAAATGCATTATTTTTTTTTTTGATTATTTTGCAGACCCTCCTTCAGTAAATATCACCATTGAAGGTAAAAGAAAGAAGAAGAAAAAACACCCTATATATTTGTATCAGTTTTATCATTTTATTTGGCTTTATATTTCTTTGTAGATTTGTTTATTTATTAATTTATTTTACTTTATATTTATCCTATGTTGTGGATGTATCATTAATAATTTATTGCGCTTAATTATTTGTAAGTGCTAGTTTACTAATTCTTGTGCCTTTGTAGATGACTTCATGTTTCATTGGTTTAGGGTTGATCACAAATAAATCGATCACACTTATTGTGAAAGAAGGAGACACCAAAATTATGAATTGTCTGGTGGACAGTAACCCAGCATCACACATTACCTGGTCTATTGGAGGGCAAATAAAGAATAGTACCAGCAAATCAAGCATGCTAGCCTATGAACTGACGAACATTGGGGTTGACCATGCTGGAAGATACTGGTGTTCGGCAAAAAATGAATACGGAATCGCAAACTCAACTGTTGAAATAATTGTCCATTGTAAGTTAAAATTATATCCCCTAATTTTTAATTATAATACATTGTGAATTTGTATGTTGGTGAAACATTTAGAATTTAGCACACAGAGGTGATACCAAAGATATTTTAATTGGTCCAACCTTGACTATCACCATATTGAAATGTATACAGTAAATTTTCTCTCTGGAGCCCTTGGCGAAGTTTATGACAGTTGACATTTGGCTACTATATTTACCACCAATGGATAGAGGTTTAAAACAGATTTATGGTATTTCTCCAATAGACTCAATGAGACCATCAAGACTGGAAGGGTAAAATGTACCTAACATTCTGTTGGCTTTTAATGTATGCAGTGTATAGACTTTCTAGAAAGTTCAGCAAAGTCTAGCATCACTGACATTTGGTTACTGCATTTACCACCAAGGGTAAATTGCCTAAATTGGATTTACTGCATTTTAGCCATTGACCCAATGAAACCATCAAAACTGGAAGAGTTTATATAAACCTGACATTCAGGTGGATTTTGAATGGATAGTAGATTATTCTGCCCAGGGAGGAGGATGACCTAACTTTATTAACAGTAGTAACTAAATATACATATAAGTTCAGTCTTGCAGCTGTGATTCAAATGAATATGAGAATATCAAAAAAGGGGCAAAAAAAGGAATCACTGGCACACACTCTTAAGGGCTATCACAGTCCCTGATAGAGACAGTAAAATTATTTTATTTTTATTGAAACATTTTAAAATGTATAGTAGAGTTTGCGAAATATTAAAGAAAATAGGGGACCGGACGCCGGGGGCTGAGTGCACACCCCCTGTCACTCCCCCTGTCACTCCCCTCTGTAATGCAGGAATTATGGCAGCTCTGTACAATTAGTATACTTACCCCCGCCCACTTTAGCGGGTGTAGGGGAAGCACAGCGCATTTCCTAGGATAACACTAGTGTATCATAACACTAGCGTAACATCTGGAAGGTGCATGCACCCTAACCCTCCGTTTCCTGCAGCCTAAACTTAACCCTGCCTTTTTGAAGCCTAACCTTCTATATTCCACAGCCTAACCCTACCCCTAACCTACCCATTAAGCCCTAACCCTCCACAAACCCTAACCCTCCGTTTCCTGCAGCCTAAACTTAACCCTCCCTTTTTGAAACCTAACCCTCTATATTCCACAGCCTAACTCTACCCCTAACCTACCCATTAAGCCCTAACCCTCCCTTCTTGAGGCCTAACCCTCCATGTCCGCAGTCTAACCCTTCCTTCCAGAAGCCTAACCCTCACCCTCCCATCTAAAAGCCTAAGCCTAACCCTCCCTTCTAGAAGCCTAACCCTAATCCTCCCTTCCTGACCTGAGCCCAATGCAGTGTCTGCAGCTTGTCTCTATTAGGAACGGGTCAAACTAGGCAACCCTTCCCAATAGCAATTTCGATGTGCCAAGCATTTCGTGATGATACAACCACCATTCATCTCGCGGCTGTATCATTGTCAAATAGCACCGTCCAGACCAACAACTGCATCCCGTTCTTATATACACCCCTGCAGACATTTGTGTCGATTGTAAAATGGCTATTATGTACTGTATTATTATGATTATGGCCATTATGTACTGTATTATTATGATTATGACCATTATGTACTGTATTACCGGTTGCAGTCCCTGCATAGAATGAGGGATTTCTGAAATAGGGGCATCTGAAAGTTCCTTTTCGGATATCCCTATTTCGAATACCCCTTCATTTCAGAAATTATTTTTCAGAATGGGTGAGTATACCGATCAGCATAATCACCCATTCATTTTCGGAAACACCGCCGCCACCACGCGACCCGCACCACGGAAAAGGTGAGTAACCTCTCCAGGCTTAGGGTCAGGCTGCGAGGAAGGGAGGGTTAGGGTCAGGCTGCGGGGAAGGGAGGGATAGGGTCAAGCTGCAGGGGAGGGAGGGTTAGGGTAGGGCGGTGGGAGATGGAGGGTTAGGGTCAGGCTGCAGGGGAGGGAGGGTTAGGGTCAGAAAGGGAGGGTTAGAGTTAGGGTAATGGAAGAGGATGGTTAGAGTCAGGCTGCGGGTGAGGGAGGGTAGGGGCAGGCTGTGGGGGAGGGAGGGTTAGGGTCAGGCTGTGGTAGAGGGAGGGTTAGGGTCAGGCTGCAGGAGATCGTGGGTTAGGGACAGGCTGCTGGGAAGGGAAGCTTAGGGTTAGGGTAATGGAAGGGGAGGTTTAGGGTTAGAATTAGAGGACGGGCTGGGGTAGTTTTCAGGCTCACCTATCGGAGCACCGTGTTCGGTGCTCCGTGGATCAATTGCTATACCTCATCGAGGCTTAAGCAATCGAAATCAAAGCGAGTTCGAAACTGGCTGGGAGAAAATGACCCTATCTAAATAGGGCCGTTCTTTCCTGGGACCCACGCCCCTGTATTACTATGGTCATTATGTACTCTATTATTATGGCCATTATGTACTTTATTATTATGATTATGGCCATTATGTACTGTATTATTATGGCCATAATGTACTGTATTAAAATGGCCATTATGTACTGTATTATTATGGCCATTATGTACTGTAAGCATTTCTTTTCGGGTGTCAAAACCAAATCAGGGCCGTTGGCAAAATGTAGGGAAGAGTCATCATACCCATAGTCACAAGTAAAATGCAATTATTGCACATACATCCTTTTCATTTTCCTTCTGTACTGCTCACACTTCTTATTCTTCACACTCATTACTGTTTAATTATTTTGTGGCAATGCTTGGCCATATTTTTGGCAATATTTCTAGCTTCATGTAATTGCTTTTCCTCATGTCCTTTTAATTTAACAAAGAATATGTACAAGGAGTTGTTTACATACAGAGAAACATTACAATGGGGCCTTCACCAGGATAAAATGCTTTTATCTGGTTGCATAGCAACATATATTCATTAACCGATAGTGGAGCTTGGGAGATGCAGAATGGAGCATTCATTCATTCATTTTCATACCCCTTCAGTAGTACTTATTAAAAATTAATTAATCCACCATCCTGCCATTACAGATGGCTGCACAATTATTATGATTATAATTATTATAGATTTTATCTGATGACTTAAAGTGATACCTGCTAAACAAACATGATAAACTTTCCATGAGCTGATTCACCCAGGTAGGTATTAGTGCTAAAATATGACAACCTGCATTTCTGGAAAGTAGTAAGGTTCAGCGAGAGGGGGGGTGTCTTGTGCAAGAGGGGGTGTGTCTTGTGCACAGGCAGAGGGGGGGTGTTTGTGCAAGAGGGGGTGTGTCTTCTTCACAGACAGAGGGGGAGTGTCTTGTTCCAGCCAAATAAAGTGTGACTTGTGCTCAACCAGAGGAGGCGTGCCTTGACCCAGCCAGAGGAGGCATGTCTTGTATCAGTCAGAGGAGGCGTGTCTGGTACCAGCCAGAGGAGTCGTGTCTTGTACCAGACAGAGGAGGCGTGTCTTGTATCAGTCAGAGGAGGCGTGTCTTGTATCAGACAGAGGAGGCGTGTCTTGTATCAGTCAGAGGAGGCGTGTCTTGTACCAGCCAGAGGTTACCATAGTAATTGACAGCTGGAAACTGAGAAGCAGAGTATTTTGTACCTAATGGAATGGGTCATGTTGGAGGGTATGCATTTATTGTGTACTAACAGCAGACCCTCCAACATCACCCATTCCATTAGGTACAAAGTGCCCTACTACTGAGCTTTCCGCTCTCAGTTAGTATAGAAACCACCTTTGTTGAAAAGAAAATGGTTTTTCAAACATCAATTAATGAATTAAAACCAGGTAAGTGACAGTTCAAAGCTCAGGAGTGGAGTATTCTGTACCTAATGGAAGGGGTCATGTTGGAGGGTATAAAATGGTATATTTAATCCATTTATGTAATGTTGGATATTTTTTACTCTATATATATCATAATATATGGATTTAATCTATATCAGAAATTTAAGTACCCTCAGACATGGAAAACTACGGTTACATGGAGCCACAAATGGGAAATTCTGAGTAAATTTCCACAAGCATAATGTCCTGTACAGCAGACATCTATTTTTATCTATTATGCCTTAAAAAGCATGGGAGCGTCTCTCAGAGACTCAGAGGGAATAATAACATGTGTAACATGGGAGATATGGAATGCTTGTGCTCTAGTGACAACAGATGGGCTTGTTGTAGGGGGGATAATAACACAACAAGAACTGTGGACCAGATTCAGAGATGGAAAATAAGAGAGGAAAGTTATTCCTGGGCAAAACCATGTTGAGTTTAGGGGGAGTAAAGTTAATTGTATTCTTTGCATGCAGATACATTTTAACTCCCCTGAAATCAACATGGTTTTGCCCAGAAGTAACTAACTTTTCTATCTTGTTTTCAATCTCTGAATCTGATCCTGTATTCTAGGCAATGGAATGGTGACTATTATTGTCGAAATGCTTGGCGAATAGAAAATTGCTATTGGGAATGGGTATCTATTTGTACCCATTCCCAATAGCAACAGGTTTGCGGTGGGTGTAATATTAGGGTTTAAGGGGTATGGAGGGTTAGGGTCAGGGCTCAAAAAGGTTAAAGTTAAGGTTAGGGCTGAAAGGGAAGGTTAGGGTTAGGGCTGAAGGGGAAGGTTAGAGTTAGGGCTGAAGGGGAAGGTTAGGATTAGGGTTGAAGGGGAAGGTCAGGATTAGGGCTGAAGAGGAAAGTTAGGGTTAGGGCTGAAGGTTAAGGTTAGGGCTGAAGGGTAAGGTTAGGGTTAGGGCTGAAGGGTAAGGTTAGGGCTGAAGGGTAAGGTTAGGGTTAGGCTGCGAGAAATGGAAGGTTAGAACAGAGTTAAAGTTAGAGCTTGGAAAGAAGTGTTTACCTGTTGGCTGAAAATCTTCTTGACTACAAAAGTTGCACCACCAATGCTGTTGAAAATTGAGACTGCCGTTGGTTGCCGTTTAGCTGCCATAGGATAGTCTATCACAAAATAGACCAGTGTGTCAGCAAACCACACCCATTCATGTGGATGATACAAGCAATGCATTTCAGCATTACAGTATTTTGGGTTTCCAGTGGATCCAATAGCGGGGCGGGTTGCGATTGCAAGGAGTAGGAGCTTGCTATCTATATCTTACAGTATGGGCGTGCTAAAAGCTACCCTTGCATAAAATTATGATGGATGAAGTTTTAAGGTATTTACATTTAAATGACATTCAGTGTGAACAAGAGGAGTGGTATCCCATGCGCTCACATGGAAACCTAGACACAGTGGATCTCATATCGGAAGTCAGGATCATTGTCCTGTCTCTAATCATATATGACATCTCTGTTCTGTTCAGCCCCATACCTTGTCCACCTTTCTGCATAAAGATATTCTGTGGACGCCACATGTATGTTGTGGTGGTTCCATATGTATGTGATGTTTATTTCGTGTTTTGTATGCACAAGAACAGTAAATTGAGACCTCTTTCAAAGAAAATCAGTTCATCAGGTCTACTTAATTTATCTTATGCTTTCAAAGGAAGGTTAGAATTAGGGCTGAAGAGGAAGGTCAGGATTAGGGCTGAAGGGGAAGGTTAGGATTAGCTTTTCCTGTCGTCAGAGAAATCTTCGCCGCTCTCATTGCCATTCAACTGCGATACAATGGTCTGACAGAAGACCATAGTACCAGGAAACGACACCCGGTGCGATGATGTTAGAGATTACGGCCCTCACACACGTGCGTTTGTTTCACATTCACCAACCATTCATTGCAATATACACAAAAATGCCACACAACTCAAAATCAGACCCAGGAGGAGTAAAATATTCACGCTGATTACAAGGTGTAAAGCTAATTATAATCCAGATCTTGGCCCAGATTCACAACACAGCACATGTTGCACATACCGTCTTAAAATACCGATAGTAGCTACTATGCACAGACCGCATATATACAACCTACGTAACGAAACGATACGTTGATTACTTAAAATAGTCGCTATGCATGTGTAGCAGCTACTATCGGTATTTTAGATGGTATGGGCAACACGTACATTGTTGTGAATCCAGGCTCTTGTGTGTCCTTTCTACTACAAACAGCGTGAAATAATTCACTATTTTTCCTTGTGCACACTGGAAATAAGATCAAGGCTCAATGTTCAGAACAATCTGTCCCAGAGCGGATCCTGAATCAGCCAATAAAAGCAGGATTATGAACGGTCCAGTGATCACATACTGCAGAAGAAAAACTATTTTATTAAACAAGAATTCTTTTAATCCTCCAGCCAGCACACGCGTCCCTTCAGCTCAGGTGTCCGATACATTACTGTAATTGTAGTCTAATTTTAGAGTTGTAGGGCGTATTCAGAGATCCGTTTTTGCGGGGAGTTGCGTGCGTATTTTTAGGATCGGATCAACTGCACGTGCGTGGTAACTATTTATGGAAGTTATGTTGAATATACGCTGGTAAGTGCTTTAGGTACGGCTATGTGAATCGCACTTGGGTACATACGTGTGGATGGGCGGCGTAGAAATCCGTACTTGAAAATTTGCATAAAAGTGGGTGGGAAGAGGGATTTAAATTAATGCATAGAGGTGCGGTTATAAAGAATCGCATGGACGGAGCACATATACGCACGTAAGTACACACGGAAAGAACAGAGTGATCTAGGGACTCCTAACTCACTGAGAGCACGTCCAGGAGAGGGGAGTGTCGGGGGTGTTGGTGGGTGTTTCCTTGCTCCGGCTGCGCATATAATTGCGTACATAAAAAAAATGGATCTCTGAATACGGCCCGTAGTTTGTAGTGTGATGAACAGATTAAACACATATCCAGAGGCGTCTACAAATCAGCATGTAGAGCTTGTGCCATACATACGCACACAAATACTGAGCCAAAGACACATGTAATGGTAGCCCTGCATGCCTATGCAAGCACGGAACATAGTTTAGGGCACAGAGGATTTATGTATTCTGGAACAAGAGGGTATGAATAGTGTGGGCACTGCCATTGCAAAGCAAATTTACTAAAACAATATCACATAATTAATGTAGTAAAGCAAAAATAAAAAAAAATACATATTAATGTCTATATAAAATATTTTATACCTACACAATGCTACAGGAGCCGTGGTTGGTGCAAACGATTTGGCGTAACTGGTCCTTATTCCTGTCTGTGCGCAGATTGGATTGCGAGCACCTGATTGGACGCGCCTTTACTGTACACTGACTACGTGCCTTCATCCCTTACCTCTCACAACATGCCTTTCAGAATGCAAGCAGACGCAGCTCGAGTTGCATTCATGTCTGAATCAGTCATGATACTGAACATACTGTAGTTAGTGTATAAAGGTTGAAGGATTTCAATATAATTCATGAATATTTTTTTGCTTATATTTTGCTAGCTTTTTAATATGTCCCCTATTTTAAATGGTATAATTAAAAGTTATATTTTACTGCCTTAGTGTGCATCAGAGATTCGGCCCTTTTTCTGTCTCTTTATGGTTACCTTTTCACCTTAAGGAAATATTTTTTCTTCAAAGCAAAATACAGCTGTATCAAAACTATGGTATACTGGGGCGCGGGATAGGGTATGTTGGCAGCGAGAAGGGTGTGGGAGTGTAGTAAAAATAAAATGTGAGTAGAGAGGTAACTTTTAGTGGCTCTAAATAACAGTAACAGTTGGCAGCTGATCAGTATTTGCAACCCTCAAACAGCTTTGGATCAGACCCAAAGAGGCTATATTGGATGTACCTCCTTATTTGTTTAAAGAAAGTAACATACTTATTGGTGAATACCTGTGACCTGTGATACCTGTAATTTATACCCACAGATGTTATCGTTATTATTGTGTGCCCTGGTGCTAAGAAAGCTTTTTTGTGGTCTACTTTAAATGTTTAGGCTAACTTTTACCACATTTGCCAACTATAGAAAATAAAGTAGTTTGTTCCTTCCCAAGAATCAGATCAACAAAGCAATGTGTGATAAAAGCAAAAGCTGTGTTACCTCGTTTTAACCACTAGGTGTAGCTCTTCTCAAATGAATGTTTCTACGTCTCCGTCTGTATTATGTATGTTATATATTATTCTGCGATCAGATGCCAACGCTTATACTTCAGTCCCACCAGTTTCCTTTATCTTTAATGTAGATGAATGACTTTAGCAAACGCATTAGTATACAGTAAGGTATCCATACAAGTGTCTTCATCTCTTATCAGTGAAAAACTACAGTCCATCACTCTCCTCAAATATAATCATGACGTAGAATTCAAATGTTTTAAAAACGAAACAAACTTAGTAGTTTATTCATACTGATTTATTAAAAACAAAAATTATGTTTCCCACAAGGCACCGCTGGGATTCGAACCCAGGATCTCCTGTTTACTAGACAGGCGCTTTAACCAACTAAGCCACGGCGCCACACAGTGTCCCAGCCGGAAAATAGAGGTTCTTCTTCACGAGTTTGGTTTGTTCATTAGGATTATAATGTTTATTTATTCAAGGTGCTTTATACTACACAAGTGTTGTTGATGTATGTAATAACATGATCTGAAATAAACAGTCATGTGATCCTTTATAATTTGTTAGTCCTGATGTTGGTTATAATCAATGGGTTCTGTTGTTATTGCTTAGAGGGAATAATATAGTTGAATGTTAAATTATTATGACTATTATAGAATTTCTCTAATTGATATAATGTTTACCTTAGTATGTGCATTATGCCAGATAGTTCTGTAGAACGACCATGGAAAATATAACATCTTCCATTTTACTTTTCTTATGCTGACAGCTCACTGATGGCCATTTTCACGCACGCACGCTCACGCACGCACACAAGCAAGCGCACACAAGCACGCACGCACACAAGCAAGCACACATGTACGCACGCACACGCTGATTTGAGATAAATTTTCAATATTATCTATTAACACAAATATTTTATTAAATATTTTCTATGGTTACAATACAAGTGCGGCAGCTGCCACCGTACAACGTTTCCCACCAATAACCAATAGTACCATACCCTCCAACATGACCCCCTCCATTCGGTACATAATACTCTGCTCCTGCTCTTCCTTCCTAATCTCTGATTGCAGTCACCTGTGTTATACTAGTTATTTGAATAGAAAGGTGTGTAACACAGGTGACTGCAATCAGAGATTAGGAAGGAAGAGCAGGAGCAGAGTATTATGTACCGAACGGAGGGGGTCATGTTGGAGGGTCTGTAGTACTAATATGACTTTTGCCTGTAAATCCCCCCTCCACCCATAGCACTAGCAATGTTCCTGTCAGAGAAGACTGTGTTGGTTTTTTTTTTTTACACATGTATTTTATTCTCTGGGCCCTTTTAAAATCCTGCGTTTGCCCCTGCACTGGTTGAGCATTCCTGTCTTAGGACAAAATGGGATGAATCCAGACTTAAGCAAGAGTGAAATGAGTTACTCCTGGGCTAAACCATGCTGATTGCAGGGGGAATCAAGTTAATTGTATTCTTTGCATGCTGGGATATATCTTTGAATTGCTTACTGCACACATATACTGACCAGCTTTACTATCACACTGTTATTTAGACTTGGGATAGGAAACATCACCTCTCAACTCTAATACTGTTTCCAACAGATGAAATATGACTCTCCCTGCAATCAACATGGTTTAGCCCAGCAGTAACTCATTTCAAGCACTTGAAGTCTGGATCCAGCCCAATGTCCAGGAATCCCCAACAGCAGAGAAGTGACCACCTGGTCAGTACAACTGGTCACAGGTCACTGCTACCCTGGCATAGATCATGCCAACAGTAATATATACCCACCTTACTGGTATCCAGCCAGGGCATCCAAACTTTTCATCATCACCACCCTCCAAATTTAAGGGCACAGTCCGTTAATTAGTACTTGAAAAGGTGCAGTGTTGGTTATATCTACCCCATGTGTTTATATTAAAAACATACCTTTTGATGACCTGATCTCCACCCTAATCGATGGGCGTTATAATCACTAGCTCAGACTTTCCCAACTGTGCAGATTTTATCAGGGCAGTCCCAGTAATGGCCTTCAGTGGGGTGGATGCTATGTGACTGCGGGTGGCCTCTTGCCATGAAGTGGTTGTTTTAAGGAAGATAAAAGCTTTTTCATCCCTATTTCACATATTTGAATTTTGGGAAGTGAACATAAATGTAGAGAAACGTTTCCCTTATTTCTTATTGATGGCTTCCATAAAATCACATGACTCATAAAACATGATTTTATTGGGAGACGGAGGAGCCAATTGTGGGCACAGTGGGTAAAGGGCGGGAATTTCTGGGTTGGCTTGACAGACGACAGAAGACGCATGTGGTGATCACGTGTGCGTTGTCACAGGGCATGATAGAAAATGGCCTCTGACACTTTTCACACTGGAAGTAAACACAAAATTCAGTGTAATATACAACTATACGTCAATAAGTCCATAGACACTTATATGGAATCATAAAAACATGGAAAGTGACGGCAGAGTAGAGCCACATGACCCATCCAGTGGTTTATTTAAAACTACACTGACCCTGTACCCTATTTGACCCTCAATGTAGTTTGAGATTTAGCATATCCTTATATTTATCACAAGCCTGTTCTACCGTCTTATCTCTACCCTCAGATGGGAGGATATTACACTTATCTATCACCCTTTCAGTGAAGTCATTTATCCTCACATTTCCTCTGAATCTACCACCCTCCAGTTTATATTCATGCCCTCGTGTTCTATTACACCTCTTCCTTTATATAATGTCCCTCCTGTACCTGTCACTCTCCAGTTTATATTCATGCCCTCGTGTTCTATTACACCTCTTCCTTTATATAATGTCCCTCCTGTACCTGTCACCCTCCAGTATATACACATGTCCTCATGTTCTATTACACCTCTTCCTTTATATAATGTCCCCTCCTGTACCTGTCACTCTCCAGTTTATATTCATGCCCTCGTGTTCTATTACACCTCTTTCATTGAAGATGCTCCTACGACTGTCATATATGACCGGATATTGTCATATATGATGAATACGACGTGTTAACTGGTGGGTTTATCTTAGCATTGAATAGACCTCTTTATATGTGCCATTGCTGTGAAGGTGTATTCCTTCTTTATATACATCTGTGTATACATAGTAAACATGAACGAAAATATGCAAAGTTATATAAACCACGGTACACAAAGCCCTAGTAATAACAATACATGAAGACATTAATTGTTTCTTCGTCTCTTCTCCATATTGAAATTAATGACATAATGTGATGATGTCAGTACAGTATGGGGACAGTGTGTACAGAAGCACCATCTCCATAACAAACACCTACGTGACTCTCCTGTCAGTCTGTAAGGCACACGCGTGACAAAGGAATTCAGTCTCCGCATGGACAGCGGGCCACGGAATTGTAATCATATAGGGGGTAGATCCAGAAGTACGCACGCGAGTGAATTTACGCTAGCCGCTAGCGTAAAAGCGCCCATTAGTACTTACTGCGCATGTGCATGGCAGATGTTACACCACGTAACTCAGAGCGTAAGGGACAGACACGTATCATCATCGTAACTACGTACGAGGGAGCGTGTCAGTCTTAGGACACCCGTAATTACGCTTCGGAGGCGAGGGTGAGGCATTTAAATCGTACAGTATGGGCGCGCTTAGGCGTGTAAGTACCTGCAGCCATTATGACCGACAGGTGTTACGCTTTGAAAAGGTAAGGGAGGGTCTAAAAAGTGTAACACGGCAAAAGTACATACGAGCGAGGAGAGTGCATAGTAATTACGCCACACTAGGAAACGCAGCTATGGATCGGCCCATAGCAAAAGTTTTCCAAGTTTTCCAAGGCCCTTACATGCGATACACCATTCCGTACGTGTGCCTTCCACATGTGGACACTTAAGGTAGGGTTCTGCATGCTGAAGGCCTGTACGAAACTCTGGATCTCAGACTCCATTACATAGGTTAATGCAGAGCATTTTCTGGATTCGGCCCTTGGTTCATAAACGGTTTGGAACTTGATCTGTGAAAAAACCATTGAATTGCTACTTCCCCCTGGGTGTCCTTCCTTTGTCATGTGACTTTTGGATTGAATAACATAACTTTATTGTGTGTGTGTGTGTGTGTGTGTTTGTAGGCTTTAAATTTGCGCTATATTTGGTCCCAAAAATAGCAATAAATTTCCCCATGAAAGTGGATGTTTATCCTGGCCACTAACTGATCACATTTGTTATAGCTTATATAAAATCTTCTGTTTGCCTTGATCACAGCGAGCGTTTACTTACTCAAGATCCTAACATTTGATAACTATGGAGATAAAACAACAGATAATGCCATACCCTCCAACATGACCCATTCCATTAGGTATAAAATAATCTGCTCCTCAGTTTCCAACCATAGTAATCAGTTACTATGGTAACCACCTTTGTTGAAGAAGCAAATTGTTTTTTAAATATCAGTTAATTCATTTAAACCAGGTGAGTGACAGTTGGAAGCTCAGGAGCGGAGTATATTGTACCTAATGGAATGGGTCATGTTGGAGGGTCTGTAATGCTCACCTGCGACAGGCGGGAACCAATCGCTTTCTTATTTTCCATCACAGCAGGGATTTTCTCACAATTCTCTATATTCCACAATCTGACAGTAGCGTCCTGTATAGATACAAAGGATTTTCTTAGCAGATCAGTCTCCATTTCATGGGCTTTCAGTCAGTCAGGGTCAGAGTTGTGTTGGTGAATGCAGGATAGTTAGTCAGTATAAACAAGTATGGTCACATGATCCTTGTAAAAGCATTGTATTCACATTGACACTGGTTTAGCCTTTAAAATGTCAATGGTTGTGTTAGGAAATGGATTCAATTAAAAGCCTCGGTGATAAGGTCTCCAGAGCAGGGTCATCTCTCCTCGCACCCTCCTATTGTCTCATAATATCCTCTCTCTGGGCTGTATTGTGTAAATAAGAGTGAGTTGAGTGTGGACAGATCAGCACCCAACTCACCAAGCTGACCCATAACCCACCCCCTCGATTTTAGGTATTTTATGGCATTTATGAGTACCATAGGGCTACCTTATCTTACTGAGCGCAGCTTCCTTCCGAAGAAAGAAACTGTGCGCAGACATTGCCTCTCCCCCCGCATCCCCCAGCTAATCTAAATCCCTCCCTGCTCCCCCTTCTGCCTAATCCCTCCCCCGCCCACATCTACCTAATCCCTCCCCCGCCCACTTCTACCTAATTACTCCCCGAGGCAGCATTACGCCGCCTTTATCTAACTAAACTACTCCGTGCTGTCTTTGAAGACCGCGTGGAGGCAGTCTATGTACCAAGACGTACGTAGACTGCATAAATGACCTACTACTCATGCGTAGTAGGTAATTTCCTGAATATATGCCCCCCCTCACCCACTTTTCTGAACTTCCTACTTACGGAGTACTGGCACACCCCTTTTAATGGATCTCATTAGGCACAAAGTTAAACTCGCACGTAACGGGTTTCTGTGTATAACATCTTGGTTACGCATGCGCAATTCGCATAAAATCACCAAGATACGCACATGACCTGCGTATATTAGGTATGTTATTAAGTGTGATTCAGGTGTCAGCACATACATACAGTAAATAGGAGGTTTAGTTCACGATGTAGCTATAATGGATTAAGGTCACCTGCCCAGCGTCAAGGCACTATGCTTGTGTCTGGTTTCAGCCAATTGGTGATAACAGGTACTGTATATTCCTGATCTTACTAATATAATAAACGTTGCATCATGTGCTTGAATTGCCTGTGTCACAATAACACTGATGGAAAACAGACGATTGGTGGATGCTGCCGGTATTTCAGAGCTAACATGTTCACGGTAGAAAATGACTAATCCCTCCCCCGCCCACTTCTGCCTAAATACTCCCCAAGGCAGCATTACACACGACTCTTTCTAACTAAACTAATTGAGCGGTCTTTAAAGACTGTACGGAGGCAATCTACGTACTTAACCGGTACATAGATTGCGTAAATGACCTACTATGCATGCGTAGTAGGTCATTTCGTAAAAATATGCACTCAGAAGCAGAAGCTTCTTGGGGGTGAATACAGGCCTCTGTCTTCTTCTCTTCCTTAGTATCCTGCCCTATCTACCCAGGCAAAGACCCCTGAGAATAAGATTTAAAGGGATCCATTAGCGCTGGGACACATCATATGAACATTCATGCGCTTAGATCGGCTGTTTCGCGACAAACCACATCCCTACAGTAAAGCGGCGTCTGGAATGTTGTCACATGACTGCTGATGTAAGAAAACGCTGCAACAGCGTCCGGAAGACTTTCAACTCCCCTAACCCTAACGCTAACCCTCCCTGTCCCACAGCCTAACCCTAACCTTCCCCTTCAGGCTAGCCTGACTTCTGACAAGCAGGGAATCAAGCAATTTATGGCCTTAGAGAGGTCTGAATGGGTAAGTAGTGAGCAGGAAAGCCTTGGCTGTACATTCACATATATACACAGAGAAGATGTGCACAGCACAATGCACGAGGTGCAGTAATCATTGTCTGCAGAAAGTAACACATTTTTTACCTTTGAAGACGATAGAAGCCATTTCTTATTGGTACTCAGTGCGACATCCAGCACCCAATCCGTGTGACCCTACGGCGTGATCAGAAGATGAGACAGTCTTGTAAACATCACTCAGATATAATGACATCTCTCAATGACAGGCTGTAACAGGGTCAGAGCACTGCACCACGGCCAATGTCACTGGGAACAACAAACCAGGGGTCAGTCCTACAGCTGCAGAGGAGGCCCAGGACCCGTTATCTCCAGGGCAGAGTGTGGACAGTACAGGAAGCAAAACTGACGTGGGTGCAACCATTCTAGGGCCCACAGTAACCCGCAGACCCTCCAACATGACCCATTCCATTAAGTCCAAAATACTCTGCTCCTGAGCTTCCAACTGTCACTCACCTGGTTTAACTGAATTAACTGATATTTAAAAAACTATTTGCCTCTTCAACAAAGGTGGTTACCATAGTAACTGACAGTTGGAAACTGAGGAGCAGAGTATTTTGTACCTAATGGAATGGGTCATGTTGGAGAGTATGTAACCGCACTGACTGTCACCCACCATCATATTCCAGTCATCCCATTTCATTAATGTACTGATATTTTTTATCTTATTTGTTTACCAACCTCTATAGATGACTGCGAGGTGTACTTTCATAACATTCGCAAGCAAAACTCTAGATACACTCTCCCCATGCAGCCTAGTAGTGCTCTATGCTGCCCATTTACAAGTTATTCATTCTTTAACTCAATGGAAACCAAAAAAACATAATAAAATAAAAAATACATTAATAGTAATAAAAACAGACAGGATCCTGATCTAATAGTTGTAGCCTTTTTCCACATGCTGGGCCTGATTCATACTTTAGCAGCTTCGGCTACTTGCTAAGTGCGGGGAAATAATAAATGAGCTACTATGCATGCGTGTTAGCCCATTTATGCAATCAATGTACCACGTAGGTAGGTAGATTGACTATGCTTGACTAAGCTTAGACAGGAAGAGGCGGGCCAAGGCAGCCTCGGGGAGGAAGTGGGTGGAGAGAGGGATGTAGATTAGCCGGAGAGGGCGGGGAGAGCCATTGTCCGTGTGTAGTTTCCTTCTTAAGATAAGTTAGCCCCTCTTAAATGTGATAAGGATTCGGTGGGGCAGGACAAAATGAGTTAGGGGCAGATCTATTCGTAACTCCCTCTTAACTGTGAATCAGGCTCGCTGAGAGCAGAGCATGGCGGTATCCTTCATGCTTCCATGCGCACGCTACCGTCTTCCAGAGCTGATCTGGACCCTCAAGATCCAGCTTTCCGTGCTGGAAGTCAGTTTGGCGGTGTGGAAATCGGAATGGTCTTCCCTCACAGTGTGTTGGATGTCCAGTCAGATCGGACTACTACTAAATCAGGATCCGGGCCAATATGCCTTGCGTGACATTCTAATAAGCGCACTTACAGGAGCAAGGTCACAATGAACCACTAAAAAAAGCAAACCAGGGAAAATCATTGGCAATTTCCAAAGCTCCGGTCATCATATTTAGTTTTTTTTTACCTTCAACACAAGCTTCTTACATGCTGAGCGGACATCCCAGAGAACGATTGCTCTGTCATACCCTCCCGAAACAAGGACGGAGGCTGCAAGATAACAGGAAAGACGCCAGGCCGGTGTCAGACAGTGGTCATTGTATCTGTGTAGCCCTAATGTTCCTGAAACACTTGTGTTTGACAGAGGGAGGTACATGGAGGATAGCTGTACTCTATGCCGTGACCAGAAATATGGGGCCAGATTCACAATCCTGGATGTATTGTACATACATCCCTCCCACTTCTACCTAAGCACTCCCTTTCTTACTAAAGTACTCCGTGTGGTCTTTAAAGACGGGACAGAGGCAATCTCTGTACCTAACTGGCACGTAGATTGTGTAAAGGACCTACTATGCATACGTAGCAGGTCATTTGTCAAATCTCCGCACCTAAGAAGAAGCAGAAGCTTCTTAGGTGGGAATCAGGTCCTACGTTATTAAAGGTTTTTCTCATCTTGCACATGGGTCAGTTGGATAGCGGGAACTTTTCCCCATTGCCCGTTGCTCAGAACTGTGCGAGACTCACGAGACCTACCCAGACCTAAGAGGGTGAGAGACGGACTGGACAGAGCGCACAAATGGCCGCTCCCTTTCACTATTCTTCCTCTGGGAATACCGTGCACACGACATGGAAATCTTAAAAGTAGTCCCTGGCTGTTGTAATTCTGGGTGTAGTAGTGGCATGGGCACAGATATCTGTGCCCCCAACATTAGATGATCCCTCCACATCCTTAGATCTTGTTGGCAGAGATATGAGAATTCTGGATCGTGCCGTCAGCGTCTGGCTCACCGTCCTCAGAAAACGCGCAGGAGCTGACTGATCCGTCGTGTCCATGATGGAGACTTTCTGGCCCCCGATGGTGGAACTCTCCGGTGTTTATGTCCCAGAGCTTGATAGTCCTGTCCCAGGACGCCGTGCACAATAAGCGGCTGTTAGAGCTGAAGCCACAGTCGGAAATGACGTTACCATGTGCTCTGCAAGAAATGGTTTTAGTTAAATGGCAGACCCTCCAACATGACCCATTCCATTAGGTACAATTTAATCCGCTCCTGAGCTTCCAACTGTCACTCACCTGGTTTAAATGAATGAAATGATATTTGAAAAACTATTTTCCTCTTCAACAAAGGAGGTTACCATAGTAACTGACAGTTGAAAACTGAGGAGCAGAGTATTTTGTACCTAATGGAATGGGTCCTGTTGGAGGGTATGTAAATGTAGCAAAACACGAATGGCCTGAATCCATACTGATGAGGATGTGGCGTATACTGTACTCACTAGGATCTAGTTACAAAAGCTGGGTACACTCTACAGTATTATCATCCAATTATTGTGCCCATCACGATAAAGGACCGGTTGGTAAGATATATTGGGCCGTATTCAGAGAACCGTTTCCTTGAAGCTACGCAATTATACACACGCCCGGTGCAGGCCACACCCCCTCACACCCGTGACAATCCCCTCTCTCAGCGGTGCCGTCTGTGACTTCCGCCTCCATAGACCACTTGTAACTTTCCGTGAGCAGTTCCGTGCGTATGTGTCCTCCATACGTGCGATTCATGTTAGTCGCGCCCACATTTTTATTTAAATTTTCACATGCGTATTTTTGCGTCACATATCCGGACGTACGTATCCAAGTGCGATTCACAAGTCCGTCCGTGAGGCACCTACACGCGTATAGTCTATGTTAACTATGTAAAATAAGTTACTACGCATGCGCAGTTGAAATGTGCCTAAAAATATGAACGGAACTCGCCGTGAAAACGGATCTCGGAATCAGGCCCATTATTAGTATGGACGATCCCGTAACCATGTTTTATTGTACCATAGAACATTGCAACTTTCTGAAATCCATGATGAACAATATAAGTGTGTACATAATCACAGCCGTCTGTCCAATGATTCTGCAGATAATAGGAGATCCGCTGACTTCTTTATATAAAAGTAGGTGACACTTAGGGTGACCAACCGCCCCGTTTTACCCGGGACTGTCCCACTTTTCCCATTTTATTCCCGCGTCCTGGGCCAACCCTTCCCGGGATGCGGAAAGTCCCGTTTTTTTTTTAGAAATTTAGGCAGCTCTCCCGGACTCCCGGGAGAGCAGCCCTTTCCTCTGTGCGACCAATATCTGTGGGGGGGGGAAACCATTTGCGCATGCGTGGCGCGGGTAGCACATGAAGAAGGGAGGTGCTTGTAATTTTGAAGATGGGGACGGCCATTGCGGATCTACAAGGTAAGTGCAAAAGTAAAACTTAAATGTCGCCGCCATTAGACAAACAGTGACGTCTTTGTGAGCCGCATGTATTTAAATCTGTGAGGTCACGAGCGGTGGGCAATGAGATGAATATCACAGGTCTTACAGGATACTGTGTCAGTGTGTGTCATCCGTACTGATGGTCGGTGGTAACATCGTTCATGATATTGCATGGGCCATTTACACCACTTCCGGATACAATAGGACAATGCCCCCTTTATAGGGCAGTAGATGCTCCAGAGGTTACTTACTGGTTTATTTTGATAGTTGTACGTAGTGCTCTTATGTCCCACAGTTTTATAGATCTGTCAGAGGAGACAGAGCAAATTCTCTGGCTCTCAGGGTCAAAGCAGCATCTTGTTATGGTCGATGTGTGATGGTCTGGAAAAAAGGAAAACAGCTCATCCTTAGATGGATCTTCAAACGCAGCACAAGCCGGGATCAGATCCCTGTCGTATCCATGTATCCACTTAGGCATTCCTCCAAACGGTCTGGTTTTTCATGGGAATGTCCCGATTGGTGGGCTGCAAAAGGGGCAGGGCTTATAGGGATATGGGTGGAGTTTTAACCAAATATGGCCATTTGATGGCAGAACTGGGTGGAGTTTGGGCTGAACTTGAGTAGGGCTTATTTTGCTTTTTGGATTCTAAATGTTGATTTTTGACTTAGGGAACTACTCCCCTTGTTTATAGGAACTCCCAACACCAGGAGCCTACCTTACCTTGATCACATCCATCTATTGTCTTTTGGGACATGGACTGGGACCAGGGTAATGGTTGTATTTGTCTCTGACAAAACAGTGAGATGATGCATATTGTTTGATGCTATATTGTTTGTATAATATGTCACTAACGATCGCCAACTTCAGCAAATGATTGTGATAGCACGATCAAGGTACTGTGCCAAAGAGGTGTGTCCTGTACCATCAAATGGGTGTACCTTTGCTCACAAAGGGTATTTAGCCTGTGAATAGCTCCACCCATGGGTGTATCTAGCGCTGCCTGGAAAACTATTTCTCAATAAAAATGGCAGCATCGGTATTTAAGACTGTGAATAGTAGATCCGCTGACTTCTTTATATAAAAGTAGGTGACGCTGCAGCTGATTAACAAGAGACCAAAGTGTATTTCTCATTTCTGTCTCCATTATTGAAGTCATGTTGTCTTAGATAACTGCCAGTCTTTGATTACACCTTGGCCTCCATTAAAATGGCCGCCTCCATAGGCCTCGCTGCAGGCAAATAGGACACAATTTCTAAATTCTGACATCAAACTGCAATGAGTTCTGGAACGAATCAGGATCTGGGACCTTGGAATCTCCCTGATCATCAGGGAGAGTTGGCAACTGACATATCACTAAAGCATAACAATGTACAACACAGGTCATGGGGAATAATTGGAATTAGCTAACCTTTAATGTTTACCACTTTGGAGGCTGTGGAACAATCAATCATACAGACTTCATTTTCCACGTCCAAACTACACACAATGTGTTTTCCATCTAGAGAAACGTTACACGATGTCACCAGGCCGTCTTGGGTCACCGACCACTGAAACAGACATATTCGCAGATCATTTTTCATGCTGCAGAAAACAAAGACATAGGTTAAAGCACACTAGGAGCATAGCTCTCAGACCCTCCAGCATGACCCATTCCATTAGGTACAATTTATACCACTCCTGAGCTTCCAACTGTCACTCACCTGGATTAAATGAATTAACTGATATATAAAAAACTATTTACCTCTTCAGCAGTAAGTAACAGTAGTAACTGACAGTTTGAAACTGAGGAGCAGAGTATTTTGTACCTAACGGAATGGGTCATGTTGGAGGGTCTGCTCTCTGTGACCACTGGTGCAAGAGAAGGAGTCTATTAGGGTATTTATTATGTTTATCTCTTTTATGAATTCATTTTATAGGGGTAAAGAGGGAACCAAAAATAATTTATATATTGTTCCCTCCAAACTAGAACATTCTGATGCTCCGGCATTTAATCCCACCAGGCAGTGGACACAGCTCTGTAGTTTTAAAGGGATGTTAAAAAGAGGGATCACTAGGCTGGATATGCACATGGATCCCTGAGTAACAGATTTGGGGGATCCACTAGCGCTGGACTGCGCTATCCAGATATACATGTGTGCCCTCTTCCTCACAACACCCACAGTCTGCGTTCTGATGCCCAGGGGATGTCTCAACTTTCTATTTCAAGTGCACAGAAATCCCCCAAAGTACGGAAGCCTGGATGTGTACACAGAGTGAGCGAACACTAATACAGACCCTCCAACATGACCCATTCCATTAGGTACAAAATGCTCTGGTCCTGAGCGTCCAAATGTCAGGCGCTATGGTAACCTCCTTTGTTGAAGAGAAGAATGTTTTTCAAGTATCAGTTAATTTGTTAAGACCAGGTGAGTGACAGTTGGAAGCTCCGGGGTGGAGTTTTGTTTACCTAATGGAAGGGGTCATGATAGAGGGTCTACTAATACTGTATCTAGACTAAGAGGGAACGCCCACTTCTCAATTCAGTTATTCAGTCATTTTGAAAATAATAACCCCCCATTCCCCAAGTAATCCAAGTATTTCTTTCAAATAAAACATTGCTTCTTGTCATTTTGGCGGTTAAATCCCCCCTTATCCTATCAAGACATATTTGAGAAAAAAATCCTGTGTGTTATTTTGTAGATAATACCCCTGACCCCTCCCCCCTGCTCCTCCCAAGGAATTTTGAGACCAAAAAACTTCAATGTGTCAATTTGGAATAATATCCCCCCCCCCCCTGCTCCTCCCAAGGAATTTTGAGACCAAAAAACTTCAATGTGTCAATTTGGAATAATACCCCCCCCCCTCCCCCCCCAAAAAAAAATATTTCAGATAAAAAAAACCCTCAAGTCATTTTGAAGTTAATTCCCCTTTCAAGGGAAATTTTTCAGATAAAGACACACTTATTATATTTTGGAGAAAATCACCCTCCCCACCCCTAAAGGACATTTTGGATATAAACTCGCTGTAGTGGATTAGAAGGGATTCACATAGCACGGACCATACACAGCCGGGGAATCAGAGTGAGACACACGCAAATTCTGAAAAGCCAAGAAGCTTGGATCCAACACATTATTCTGAAATAATAATACATACAAGTACTTTCCCAGTCTCCAAGTCCCAGAATTTCACAGTCTTGTCATAAGATGATGTGACCAGTCTGAAAACAAGCAGAGTCACACAGGAGATGAAGATTATGACACTGGAATATGACGTGATAACTGAGCAATCATGGTGGCTGAGTGAGTCCTCGCACTATCCAGACATACAGATAGGTCAGGTGGCTTCAGACAAACGTTTACTGTAGCGTGTATTCTGAGGAAGAGGAGTGAAAATCCCACTGAGACAAGGAATAATAATAATATTAATAACAAATATTAATGGTCCCTATAGTACAACACACTATTCCTTTAAACTTCTCCAAAATGTATTACATCTCATAAGGCAGCACAGTGGCTCAGTGAGTAGCACTTATGTCTTACAGTGCTAAGGTCATGAGTTTGATTCCTGGACTAGGCCTTATCTTTGTAAAGTTTGTATATTCTCCCTGTGTCTGCATGGGTTTCCTCCCACGCTCCAAAAACATGCTATGTACGTCTGTGTTAGGAAACTTAGAATGTAGCTTTAAACATTCTCTGTAAAGTGCTACATAATCTGAGTGCTATATATAAAAACCTGTTAATGAATATTCCAATAAACATTTCTTAATCAATGATCCCTATGTTTTTTTTTCACTTATCTTTCCTCAGACTAAGTGGCTGTCATATTTATGCAGGTTATATGCTTGAAAAAGCAGGGTTTTATTTTTATTGAGGTATAAAATAATGAAAATGTACTATATATTTATTCATCTGCTATTTGACTCTATGGGGCCCCCAGTCCACACAATTGAGTGGCTCCAGAATTAAGCAAAGTCCGTCATGCAGAGATCTAGTCGTGATGTCACACAAATCATGATGTCACCTTTTGTTATCAGCTGTTGGGTTGCACTCAGAAACAGGAGCTGTGTGTTCATCCCCGAACTCACAGGTCAGAGTAAGTGTAGGAAGATCCTATAAAAGTGAATGTACAGTTAAATAAAGCAAAAACCTAAAAATAAAATCTAAACAACATTTAGATGACACTTTGTAAACATTGTGACTCCTTAAATTGACAAATGTCTAAGAACCTGGCTCTCTCCCAAACTGGACAGACAATCATTTAAGACACAATAATGATACCGAAACAGATTTATGAAGTTGCGGGTTTGGAAAAGTAGAGATGTTGCTTATAGCAACCAATCAGATTCTAGCTCTCATTTTCATATTGCATACTAGAGAATGTCAGCTAGAATTTGATTGGTTGCTTTTGGCAATATCGCCACTATTCCAAACCCGCAGTTTAGTAAATATGTCCCTTAGAATTGTGGTTTTAAGTATATTAAGTAGTTCTCTAACTGGAAATGGGGAATATGATTTTATTGGGCTGAAATGTAACCGGAAGAAGCAATGGGGTTCAGAGTCCTTGCCAATTCAAACCAAGAATGGTGCATATTAAACTACGGCGCTAGACCAGTGGTTCCCAAACTTTTTCAGTTCGAGGCACCCTTAGGGTCTCCATATTTTTTTCAAGGCACCCCTAAGACAAAAATAGAATAAAATTCAATAGGAAATAGAAACATTTCGAGGCACACCGGCGAGAGCGTCGCGGCACCCCAGGGAGCCGCGGCGCACAGTTTTGGAACCACTGCGCTAGACATTGGTCCCTCTCCTTTTACCACACCTTTATACCAAGCTATGCCCCATTCACAACAGGAAACCATTTATCGTCTTGAAAAAGTCCGGTGGGACGAAACGCGTTGACGGGGTATTACAGCTCTCCGCTTGCCTCTGCTAATTCCTATCCTTTATCATGTGCTGAATCCTCCACTGGTTTTCTGATCGTCAGCCCAAAATGACATCAGCCTTCACGACGAGCTTGTTTCGCAGGGAGCCATACTCCACTAGCGGGGACGCCCACTTACACATGCTCCAGCCTCGGCCCTGGTAGTGGTGCTTGTCATCTGCATGGGACTTGTTACATCAACTGCTCCTCAAGTGAAGGTAATGGGTGGACGTATGTTTGCAGTTGGGGGCTCCTTATCCTAAGGACCATAGGCTGCTGGTGAAAGTGGTTTTATTTCTATATATTGGGAGTAATTTGAACTCTTGCCAAGCCATAATACATCGGAATTGTACCTAATAAGTCTACTGAAACTTTTCTTGGACTCCTACAAAGTTTCAACAAGTAGCAATATTCAATGGTATAAAGGAACTATAACAACAACATTGTTTCATTTGAACTAGCTCGTTATTATCCATATTGCAAGTTACATCTCTGAGAGATCCTCTCTAATATACGTATAATCTCCTACATTGTTTTTCATCCACCAAGTTGATATTTGTAGTATTTTTAGGTGGCCATCGACTTTACATATATCAAATATTTATGTTAATGAATTACCATTGTGTCATCCTTGAGCTTTTCACTTTTTTTTTATTTAATAAATGTGATTTTTTATAATTATATGGTTTTTTTTGACAAAGTGCAGTACTTTATAATTGGTCATTTATCTAACAGGTGCAGCGGTTTTTTCAGACTGCATTTACGCAATCTACGTAAGGAAAAGATAAGTAGATAACGTCCATCCCCGCATTGCGCCAACCTCAACATCTGACCCCCATTACCGCTGCCACACAGTGCCCCGCAAAAAGACATGGGGGCTGATCCAGACCTACGGCCACCGCAGATGTTGCCCGGCGTAATCGAGTTATCTGGGTGCCCTGGATCGGGCCTCCGTAACTACAGCGTATGCAGCAATGTAACTCTGTAGTTACGGAAGGTAGGCGGGGGGAGGGAGAGAGGGAAATTAGGAGGGGGGCTTAGTTAGGGCCTTATGATCCTGTGGCCGGCGTAATTAACCACTGTTACCCCGGGTGAAGTTAAGGTAGCCTTCAGCCGGCGTAACAGTGGGTAATTATACTGGCCACAGGGGGAGTGTTGGGGGAGTGCACCAGCGGCCCAGTGTAGCTCTGGATCAGGCCCATCCTTACCAACTAGGAAAGGAGGGAAACAGATCCCACCCATTTCTCCATCTACCTCATCCTATTGGATAACACATCTGTCTGTCTTGTCAGGATGATGACCAGTTAGGCCGCAGCCTGTCTTTTATTACCTATCATCTTCTGATTTTTCTTTGTTTATTTTATATGAAAGACCTGATTCTCAGCGGGGTGTAAGCAATGTTTTCTTTTATTAGATATTTTGCACTAGGCTCAGAGGTTTAGCTGTTACACATGCGCCTATATGGCGCAGGTGTGACAGGGCAGCCATTTTGTGCACACACAGGCACAGCGTTACAGACCACACTAGCTGCTGGTCCTCACATATGCAATACAGTCTTTTCTTTTCCAGGCTTTTCTTACATTGGAGCAGACCAGACGGCTTAAGCTGCCAGTCCGTAAAACAGCTAAAATCCAGGTGTGGGTGGGTGAACGGCACTTCCCTGCCATCACCCCTGATGTAGCATGCATGGAACCTATGTAGCGGGAGCTATTAGCCTAAGAGGCAAATCACAGAGGAGGGTAAAGTCCTGTCCCCCGAATGCCACCAACCCCAATCATCAGCTTCACACACTGAAGACATCTATAAAGGGACCTCTGACCTCTGCCCCCAGTGTCTACATTAGCCATGTACCACCAAAGGGGTTTATCTCCATCACACCTAATCACCGTCTCATAACATATTTACTCAGTAAACAATCCATTTAGAGAGAGAAAGACATTGGGCCTGATCCAGAACTACGGCGATGCGCTGCGCGTACTAACGACTCTCCCCCTGTGCCCGGCGTAATTACACAGTGTTACGCCGACTGAAGGCAACCCTAACTTCAGCCGGCGTAACAGTGTGTAATTACGCCGGCCACAGGAGCGTAAGTGGCCAAACCCGTCCACCCGCCCTTACCTTACCTCCCCCGCCTTCCTTGCCTAACTGCTGCGTCGTTACTGCGAGGAACACCCCCCTCAACCGTAACTATGTAACAGTTAAGGGCGCCCGATCCTGAGGAACGGGTTTCCCTAGCTACATCGGGCAACATCTGTCCGGTGCATGCGCAGATCGGCAAAACTGACGATCTTACACATACGGCCACCGTAACTTTGGCAGCGGCCGTAGTTCTGGTTTAGACCCATTGTGTCTGAACCCTAAAAACAATCATTTTGTTAGTGATATCACGGAGGTAAAATAACCTACCCAAAGTTTTGCTGTTCGGTCATGTGAACATGTGAGGATTTTTGTATCATCAAAGCAGAAATGACATGAAGTCACAGAACTCATGTGTCCCTTCAAAACCCGAAACGGGACCTGCCAAACGAAAGACGGACTAATCACACATGTATATTTTATATTTATATTGTATTTTATTATGTACTATGCCGTCCATCCCTACCCTGTATGTCTGTACTGTATATTATTATGTACTATGCTGTCCATCCCTGCCCTGTATGTCTGTACTAAATATTATTATGTACTATGCTTTCAATCCCTGTCCTGTATGTCTGTACTGTATATTATTATGTACTATGCTGTCCATCCCTGCCCTGTATGTCTGTACTGTATATTATTATGTACTATGCCATCCATCCCTGCCCTGTATGTCTGTAC
>WWET01000020.1:1694222-1710860 GCA_011038615.1 Limnodynastes dumerilii
TTCCTGGTATAACGACCTACTAAAGCCTACAATGTACATCTTTCAGCATAAACCATTGTGGTCAATATATTCAGTGTCACTTTTTAATACTATGCTCTCGGATGGAATCAGACACAAGCACAGTCATTTCTAGCCCCGCCCACTTGCAAAGAACCAACCAATCTACAACACGCATTTCTGGGAAACAAGCTGCCAATCACACGGCTTGGTTGCAGAAGACCCTCACTCTAGTACAGGACAACCTGTTGGGGGAGATACTTTGCAAAGCAGACACAAGTCAGCTGCTTTTGGTGAGCAATATTCAACACACACACACACATATTACAAGGAGGAGAATGTGACTTTTAACCTTGCTTATATATCCATATGGATAACTTTTTCAGTTTTGAGAAGGTCTGTATGTATGTGGATCCCTGATCAGACAGTTCTTAATATTCTTTATATGCTAACAAGTCAGCTGGACCCAGTTATCAAAGATCTTTTAAGTATTAGACAGTGAATTGTGAGGAGGGAGGAAACACCCCATCCCACCCCTGTGCTATAAAGCCACAGAGGTTACGCAGAGTAAGTTTAAGGCTATAGAGGTAACAGAGCAGTACAACATACACCTGCTGCATGTGACTCACCACCTTCCAGGGGAGCTTCTCCCAAGAGGTCTCTTCTCTGGGAAGAATTAAGTTGGTGTCTGCTAGGTGCCTGGTCTTTAGGAGCCGCTGAGGCGCTCTGTGAAGAGTCCAGCATGGCCTGCAAAGTGCTGGAACTCTGACTGCTCGGAGCCAGGACAGGCCTGAAGTAGTGAACGGGTCGGTAATCCCTTGGGAGCTCAGGAGCTGGATAGATCTGTGGACATTATTGACATTATATTTACAATGGGAGACAAGGAGAACCTCATCTCACACTCAGTCAGGCACTTTGGAGGAACAGCTACACAGACCAATCAGAAGTCCCAGAAAGTAAACACCGGACCGGATTCAGATTTAAGAAGCTTTATATATATATATATATATATATATTACGAGGAGGAGAATGTGACTTTTAACCTTGCTTATATATCCATATGGATAACTTTTTCACTTTTGAGAAGGTCTGTAGGTATGTGGACCCCTGATCAGACAGTTCTTAATATTCTTTATATGCTAACAAGTCAGCTGAACCCAGTGCGGTATAAAGTATATAGTGATGATGACCTAGCGGGAGTGTGAATAAGAGGCACAGTTATCAAAGACCTTTTAAGTATTAGACAGTGAATTGTGAGGAGGGAGGAAACACCCCATCCCACCCCTGTGCTATAAAGCCACAGAGGTTACGCAGAGTAAGTTTAAGGCTATAGAGGTAACAGAGCAGTACAACATACACCTGCTGCATGTGACTCACCACCTTCCAGGGGAGCTTCTCCCAAGAGGTCTCTTCTCTGGGAAGAATTAAGTTGGTGTCTGCTAGGTGCCTGGTCTTTAGGAGCCGCTGAGGCGCTCTGTGAAGAGTCCAGCATGGCCTGCAAAGTGCTGGAACTCTGACTGCTCGGAGCCAGGACAGGCCTGAAGTAGTGAACGGGTCGGTAATCCCTTGGGAGCTCAGGAGCTGGATAGATCTGTGGACATTATTGACATTATATTTACAATGGGAGACAAGGAGAACCTCATCTCACACTCAGTCAGGCACTTTGGAGGAACAGCTACACAGACCAATCAGAAGTCCCAGAAAGTAAACACCGGACCGGATTCAGATTTAAGAAGCTTTTCCGTGCGTTCGTAATAGAGCCGTACGTTAATATAAAATAAGTACGTTTTGCAAAAGTAATGACTTTCGGGAACACTTCCGTGTTGTGAAAGCAATCTTATCGTTAGCGTGCGTATATGTGACGGAAGTTAAACGTTCGCAAATACAACCGCACGTCTACTGCATTACCACGCCCATTTTTTGCTATTTACATTCCGAATGACGCCTACTTATTAATAATCCCTTCGATCTTTTATGTTCGTACGCATTTTATGACGTACGGAAGTTACTTACGCATCATTCCAATTACGCTTTGTATCTCCATTGTCTGCACATGTGCCCTGAATAGAAATCACACCACTTACGCATTTTGCGTGCGTAAATTACCAGACGTTCTTAATTCTGAATACGGTCCACTATTATTATGTCAACCCTTTGAATGACATTGCCTGAGTAAAGCTGGCAATACACTAAAGCCATTATCGACCCGAACATCTAATGATCGGTTTATCGGGTCAAAAATCGCTCTAGTGTATGGCCATGATCAATTTTTAAAACTTCAAATAAACGCACCAGAAGCAAAATGAAAGGCTCCCTATCCCTGCAATAGCTGCCACTGCAGGGAGTAGTAGTTCACACAGTGCGGCTTCAGCTGATCCCTGTCTGTACTACTCCCTGCAATAGACGCTGCTGCATATCCATAGAACATTTATTAACATGAATTAGACACCAAATAAATAAATAGGACAGAAATAAATAAATAGGACAGAAAGGCTATCGTACCCGGCATCGGCACTGAGGACGTGTTAACGCTGATACCGTCACTGGTGGACGCAGAAGGGCCCGGGATCCGTCTGAGATGTTGCAACCAAATAAAGATCAGGGAGCCAGAGGCGTCGGGAGCCGAGAGCCCCGCTGGGGAGTGCGGAATCACCTCTGACGCGTTTCGAGGATGGAACCTCTTTCTCTGATGTGCCGATGCCGGGTACGATAGCCTTTTTGCAGAGGGGGGCGGTTGTTTATTGATTTTATCAGAGCGTTATATCCCTGATTTCATTTTTGTCCTATTTATTTATTTGGTGTCTAATTCATGTTAATAAATGTTAGATTTTAACTCTGTTCTTTTTATTTTCATTTAAACCTGTGGAGAGAAAATGCACTGCTGAAGCTGCACCTTTCTTAAAGAGACAGTTCATTACTGGACCTTCCTTAAAGAGACAGTCCACTATTGGTCTTTAAGGAGATAGTGGTTTGTTTTAGAGTGCACACCTACTCCCATTTCATTTATTTTATTAAAAATTTTCTGTATTTTTAGGGCAGTTCTATACATTGTGCTATTCTGACGAAAACTATTTTATATACCAGCTTAGTACATAGATATGCAGCAGCATAGAGAGCCCTGCCCCCAACTCTTCTGCTAGGATTATCGATCCCAGCAGAGGTATATGGGGTCAATATCGTCCCGTTTATCGTGCCATCGCCTGCTGGGACCGATAATCGTCCTAGTGTATGGCCAGCTTAAGATAGATTTCTGATACATTTTGAATAAGGCAAATACCGTCCCAATATAAAAGACTGACAATACAACCCTGGCCCACCAATTCAAGTCAGTAACAGACATACATAGATAGATAGAAGATTTACCTTTTTTGATGGAGCTGCTTCATTTGAGATACAAAAGCCGTCTAGTATTTTACCAACGTACTGAAGTTCTTTGGAAGACACTGAAAATATAATAAAGGTGGTCTAGTAATCACATTACCGAATCAATCACACGAGATCAACAACAGAATCAAGATTACAATGGAGTTTAAAGTGCTGCAGCTACATTCGGCACGGCCACAGACCACAGGGGAGGCTGTAGTATAAAACGCTGTGATTGGCTTATTGAGCATGAAGGACCATATACACAGCTGCTGCGGCTTAGGAGCGTATATTCAGCTTCGGAGTCACTGCGCAGGTGTAGATATATAGATGGCGCAATCTACGCAGTGGTTACGCACACAGATTCACAATCCTACGCAAGCCAATTAGACGCATTGTGGGTGGAGGGAGGCATTTAAATTGTACAGTGTGGGCTGGGTTAGGCACTTATGTACGACAAGGCATTATGTCAAACCAGAGATACACAAGGGAAAGTTAAGTTAAGGTTTTGAACTCGTAAATCAGCTGAGTTATGTGCGTGTGAGCGCAGTGCCTGGGGGAGGGCATTATACTTAGTAGTGCGTAACTACAGTACTCTTGCGTACTTAAAGTCTGGATTTGGCCCAATATGTGCTGTTTTTAGAAAAAAAAATTTGTTTACGTTTCCAAATCCTAATCAGTGCGTTTAGTTACGTATGTTTGAATTATAAGCAATTTTAAGCACCTAAATGCACAACTGCTTCACAGCTAATAAAGTCCACACAAACCTATTTATACGCAGGAAAGATTTACGTCCTTACGTAGGGTTTTTATCTTCTCTGAATCGGAATTGCTGATTCTTTGCGTGTGTATATTTAGGTAAGTTGGCAATTTAACTCTTAACTGTGAATCAGGTCCCAGATCACTTATTCCGTCAGAAGACCTAGAAAACACAGACTGTTAAGGGTTCCTGAAGAGTGAGTTTGGGAAACGCTGCTCTAAACTAAAGGGTTTGATCCAAATTCTATTTCCAGTTACTGTATGTGTGAGACCCCATCAGAACCCTCATGCAATAGTCCTGTAGATATTTCCAGTAGAAGTGACAGATGGCTTAATCCTGTGGTTGCTTCTCTCAGGAGTTCACTGAAGGAGAAAGTGAAGAAAAGGATTTAGTAACTTATGGCATCTCGGGTGTCTGGTAGATTTCCCATAGAAGCAAAGCATCTGACCATCTGGTTTTCCTTGTATATATTTACCTGGGGATTTAAAGGATAATCCCATACCCAGTGTGCACTTCTGATTGTAACACAGCAAAGAAACTACTCATGCAGAGTCTGCAATGCCTCAAAGGGTCCAAAATATTGTGTGGCTTTGTCATACAGTATAACATTATGCTGAATAATTCAATGCCTGTCACTTCTATTGTCACTATATAACGCTCTGTGAAATGCAGTAAAACATATCCTTGCATATGACTTGTGATGTTCTGTGCTACCACAACAATAATCAAAGTATTCCAGGACAATTAATGCCTTATAATCAGTTGAAAAATGTTAATACAGTGGGCCAGAGATCTCTTTTAGGATCGGATGAAGTGCGCATGTGTAGTAACTAAATTTACGCAATCTACGTTGATTTTACACACGTAAATCCATTAGACACGGACTTGTGAATCGCACTTGGGAAAAAACGTACGGAGGAGCGTGGTTGTAATCCAGCCGAAGAAAGATACTTTAAAGTGGGTGGGGGGAGGCATTTAAATGAAGATACGTACAAATACGCACGTACATGCTTCTTAATGAACTTTATTGCTGTTACACCTGCACAGTAATGTGCAACCTTATGGTCTTCAGAGACTGATAATTCAATGTCTCACCAGCAGGGCACCATGTGCTGCAACATGTTAGAGCATGAATACAGAGTCCATCTGCGTCCATCTTCTGCCCTTTACTCCAGGCTTTCGGTATAACCCGCTCATCGCAGATCTTGTAGACGACCTTTCATTCTGCTAACAATTCGGAACACTGGGGTTGACAGCTTACGTATGAAACGGGGCCCAATTTTTGCAGCAACTGACAATACAGGAGATTCAGGGGCGTATTCAGAGATCCGTTTTTTTATGTGCACAATTATACGCACGGCCGGCGCAAGGAAACACCCGCCAACACCCCCGACACTCCCCTCTCCCGGACGTGATGTTGGGGACTTACCAGTCCCTAGACCACTCTGTTCTTTCCGTGTGTACTTACGTGCGTATATGTGCTCCATCCGTGCGGATCTTTATAACCCCGCCTCCATGCGTTCATATAAATGCCTCCCCCCACCCACTTTTATGTAAATTATCACGTGCGTCGGATTTCCGTGCGTACGTCCCCAAGTGCGATTCGCATGTACGTCCGCTAAGCACTTACGTGTGTGTATAGTCTACGTAAATATAGTTACTACGCATGCGCAGTTGACCCGATCCTAAAGACATGCACGCGACTCCCCTCGAAAATGGATTTCTGAATAAGGCCCTCAGTCCACGCTGTGTCAGGGGGAGAATTCAGCGGACACAGATCTGAGCAGATGTAAACACAGGTAGACGGCAAACACTCTGCTGCCACAGCTACGCAAATAAACACGACAATGGGCACGCCTCTGTTGATACAAGCACTTGGCACACAGCAGCCGCCAATGTGAATGCGAGTGAAGATAACATGAGGAGAGAGAGAGAGAAAGGACCTGGTGATTGATTCGTGTCCTGCTATAACATAAGACACAATAGCTGCATTCCACCTACATGCAATTTAAGTCTTTTCAAATAAGCGCCTTGCTGCACATTACAGGCCCTGGGAGGTACCACAGAAAGTGAACTCTTATGTGGGTAATGGTGAACCTGACAAAAGGGTCTATAACATTCATGTCTCGCCCAGGAAACCTTTCTAAAGAACGGATAAGGATAGCCAACCTGCTGCCCAGGGCTCGTAAAGGATGTGAGGGGGAGCGGAAAGATGCAGACCGCATATACACAATCTACGTAGATGGCGTTACAAAATTACTGCGCATGCGCAGTAACACATATCGGTAAACTTTGCATACAGCCCAAAAACATTAGAAACACCCAGAATCCTCCAGAACACTGCTGTCATCTGCAAAATTAATTGTAATGACTTAAAACCTGAAATGTGTAAAACTATGTAAAAACATAAGGAGTCAGCCATTTTGTTGGCCTCACCGACATTTACACAGTGCTTTATAGCTCATTAATGCGACCAGCTACTGGTGAATGGATATTCTGCATTGTATAAAATGGCCATATGTGTTATGGAAGTCAAGATAGGTTCGACCGTTATTCTGTCAGTACAAAATGGCCGACAGGTTAACATGTCCACCTTATTATAGCCAACAGTGTCGACAACTGTGGACAATAGAATACTGTATATTATATACTGTAAAAATACTGAATACTACACATACTATAGTCGACATTGCAATAACCCTAAGCCCAAGCAAAATCCCAACCCACGCAGTGAAGACGAACCAGTTAGGACGAGGACGACAGAGCAGGAATACAATAGCTGAAGCGGCAGAGCATGGACGAGCAGGGGTAAAGCCTGACCAGGAAAGACATGAAGAACGGAGTGTAGGGACAGTAACTTGAGTGGCAAAGGACATACGGGCAAGGACAGATGGAGCGGTCAGAGAGCACAGTATGCATGGGATGCCAAGGGACAATGCAGCGGGCAAAGGATGGGAGCAAATGGGCCAGACAGAGGATGGGAGCACAGAGAGTAAAGAGAAGTGCAACGACTAACTGTATTGTATGAATGGGGTTTATTTATTTAGATTTTATCTTTAAATGTTTGCCCATATTACGTAACGCGCTTATATACATTTTTATTCCCCAACTTTGCATTTGGTATAAATTGTGGAAATGCGCCAATACTGTAATGAGACCGGCATCAGAATGGCCGCACAATCCTTTGGTCAAGGTGACCACAAATCCCATTCTCCTTGGTTTACTCATGTTATGAGAAGCTGTCATAAGGCTTAAGCTCAGCCATTAAGTATATAAACACAAGCTGCTTCCCAATAGTGGCTGCTCAGACATGAGGCATTAAAAAGTTTATACTACTGTAGCAATTACCTTTCCTATTCTTATATTCCTTTGGTGCCGTCCACCCAAACAGTCCATCTCCGCTCTCCTCCTCCTCTCTCACGACTGTATCGTATTTAGACAAAGACTCGGTGCCATAAATATCATCATCCTCATCTTCCAAAGCCCCAACACCGAAAGCCTATAGGAGGCAAAACAAGAACGAAGAAAGTCCCGGAGCTTTCCACTGAACGTGTAATATAAAAACACAGGTGAAAAATCATATATACCCCAACAACATACACAAGAGGCCATGACCTGTGACCTCTCTAGTAGCATAACAATGTCCCTTCTGTAACTTACCTGGCCTGAAATGCCGGCTTTCCTCCCCTTGCTACTCCTTACATCGTGAATTAGGTTTAGTGTCTTGTCGGAGCCATCACCGAACAGACTAATACGGGAATCCAGACCGCCAAACAGAGCCCGATGTGGATCCAGTCCCCGGTAACCAAGACCGTGGACATTGTCCTTTATGGTGAAATCCACGGGAATGACATCTTTGGGCGCAAACGTGACGTTCTCAGGCAGATAGTCGTCTTCTTCATCCTAGTGTGAATAATCATATTGAACACTGCTTTTATGCCTAAACCTTATGGCTCGCAGAATGGATCATGTTTCAATTAAACACTTAGAACCCATTCCAGAAGCACGCTGCCGCTGCGATTGCGACGCCTCCACTGTTAGCGAATTAGAACACTCCTCTCATACACACACACGACAATTGTGTACCATGGACACTACCTTAACTTTTATGCACGGAAAATTCAGCCGGTACGTACATGAAGATTATAGTGTGAAGGATTACCAAGCCCTTGCTGTACGATTTAAAACGCTCCCCCCACCTACTATGCATACCCGAAGAACGCATGGCTTACACACCGCACCACCATCGGAAAGCCTTACAGGATGGAATCCAGGATCGTTCACAGTGCAGCCTGCTATATAAACATGTGCATGCAGGCTGAGAACACTTGCACACAGTAAATATGCATTCAGAGCATGCACACTGCCTGTTTTTCATAATTCTGAATCTGTTCCTCAGATAGGAAAATATTTGCTTTCACTGAACATCGGCGCAGATCTGTGACACCCTGGCAGATTCCTTCAGTTATAGAATAGCAATTGTGGTGAACTAAACATGTATAGCTTGGAGCAGAGAAAGGACGGATATGATAGCAGCTTTCACATATATCAAGGGTTGTGACAGGCTAGAGAAGGGGCCATTTGTCAACGAAAGAGGTGTAATAGAACACAAAGGCATGTGTATATACTGGAGGGTGGTAGGTCCAGACGACATGAAAAAATGGCTTCACTGAAAGGGTGGTAGATAAGTGTAATAGCCTCCCAGCTGATGTGGTTGAGGATCACACAGTAGAACAGTTTAAACATGTTTTGGATAAATATAAGAATATCCTAAATTTCAAACTAAACTGAGGCTAAAATAGGCAGACTGGATGGGCCATGCGACTTATCTGCTGTCACTTTCTATGAACCGGATTCTCCATCCCGTATTTTCCATATTACGTGTGTTCTTTTATGTTTAGAGCTACTGTGCATGCGTAGTAACTCTTTTACGCTATCTACGTAAAACATCTCATTATGTAGATTGCGTACACGCGGTCTTTAGACCGTGTGTATGCAATCTACGTAACGAAAAGTTATGTAGATAGCGTAAAAGTAACTACACATGCACAGTAGCTCTAAACATAAAAGAACACACGTAATATGGAAAATACGGGACTGAGAATCCGGTCCTATGTTTCTATGTCTGTCTGCTCTAGAAGGCTAAACAACTTGTTGGCGAATTCTCAATAAACCAATGACGGAAGAACTCCCACTAGCTCTCACTACAGGCAACTCTTTAGTTTAAATCCTAATCTATTCTTTAGAGTGCTGTGAACGCATTTATTTAAAACTAGTAAAAGTTCTCTGCATTCTGATGAATACTTATTTAATAGTAAAAAAAAAAAATGGCCTCCCTTATTCAGCGTACATAAAGGTTGCTCGTAGATTATTAACAGTGCAACCAACTATGAACATAAGCAATGAACTGGTAAACGTTAACACCAATCCCTGACAAAGACCAAGAGTCCCAGCAAAGCATGGGCTATGAAGTAATGATGTTAAAGCAAAAGCATCTGCCTCCCATTTACCCATAATGCAATGAAGAAAGCACAAAGCACCGCCAGTAATTGAACTCCCCACATAGCGACCTTGGCCCATATTCACACCAGACGCTTCTTAAGTGCGTATCCTTAGAATATGCTTAGTTTACGCAATCTACGTACCAGTTCAGTATTTGAAATAGAAAGAGGTGGCGTATTGCCGCATCAGGGAGGGATTAGGTAGAAGTGGGAGGGATTTAGATTAGCCAGGGAGGGCGGCGAGAGGCCTTGTCCATGCGGACATTGCACGGATAGTTAAGGTACCTAAAAACGGGGGAGCGGAATGGGGCAGAACGGGTGAGTTAGGTAAGGATCTGCCCGCACCTAACTCACCCGGATCTGTGAATATGGTTCTTTACGTCTGTTCAACCAATAATCAAGAAGCTTGTTAGGTTACCTCTGACCCTTCAGAGCCGCCAAGCTTCTGCGTGCAGCCGTACACCTTCATATCGACACCTTTGAACAAGACAAGAAGAAATACCAAGAAGAGCATTACAATAATGTTTATTTTATACATTACTTATATGCAAGTGTCTTTAAAGTCCTTAATAACCAATCACACCCTAAAATAGTCGTTCTCCAGCTTATAACCAATCACTCAACACAGTAAAAATGTTAATTAATATTATAATAAAACAATTGTTGCAAAGTTATCTGTTGGAAATGGCAAGCGGTCATCTGGAAAAAGCATTTGGTTATATATCTCTGATGACAGATTAGAACGGAGACAGAATTTCTTTCACGGTTTAAAATCATTTTTATGATTAATCCAGTTAAACCCTGAGCTATTTGTTTCAGAGGCATAGGGTCAGTTTAACATTTGCAGACAATGGATTATTCATTAAAAAAAAATTGACCAAAAAATTCCTATATATTAAAAGCCCAACCCCAGATCAGTCAAAACAATACATCATGAAGGAAATTTAAATCCATTCTTGGTAAGTGTTTATATTTCTATGATACATTGGACAGTGACTTTAGCTGAACATTAACATTAAAGAGGGACCTACCACTAATACACAAGAAAGGAAACCAATGGTCACATTACTGCCTATCGCAGAAGCATGATAGTAGCAGGGGCATGCCCAAATGTTCATCCCACAATATTCTTACAGCCCATTGGTTATCAACGATCATGTGAACTTGCCGTCACCGGAACTTCTGTCCACACAACAGCTTCACGCTTGTAAATTAGATTTTCACTTACTAGATTTCTGTTTCCGAGCACTCCTCTTTATCCTAGGTCCCACGCCTTGTCCTTCTTTCCAACCCATCTGCCGCAATAACTGCACTCCGATAGTGATCCTATAAGAATAAAGGAGCAGAGCGGCTTGTTCTAAACACACTTTATTGTATCAACAGGCAAAACACTTGGGTCCAGGGGACATGGACAGTAATTGTATGTTGTATTTTTGGTAACGGATGCTTACAATGTGCACTAGAGACAGAGATTTGTTACACTAAACAAAGCCATGCTTATCAAAAGTCACATATTGCCACAAAGGCTTTATTACTTTGCAGGAGCTATTAAGTCCTCCAAGATAGTCGCCCCTGGGATTGGTGCTGTTACTGCGGCAAGTTCTCTGGCCTTTTCCCGAACTTTGTCCTTGGATTTTGAAGCAAAGTCGTCCGTTGTCATGATTTCCTTTGGTGCTATTCCAAATTCACTAAGATCCTGTAACATAAGCATTCACAATAAAGGAAATGCTGCAATAATACAATTAATACACATCTTTTTGTTATGGAGAGAGAGGAGAGAGAGAGGAGAGAGAGAGGAGAGTAGATAGATAGATAGATAGATAGATAGATAGATAGATAGATAGATAGATAGATAGCAGGAAAAATATTTTGATACTGCAAACCATAAGGGCTACATCACTCTTCCACTAAGTGCAGCAATGCTTAAAGGGGCCCCCGGTTACTATAAAACTTTCTGCACCATCCACACATTATAAATAATGGCGAAGTGTGTTCATTGACAGCATTAAGCTACATCGATAAGCCTTATAAGTAAATTTCTAAATCAGAGTAAAATTTTAGGCCTTTAAAATAAGAGCAGCGGAAAAGTGGCATAACAGTCACCTAAACATTCGTTACATGCAATTTTACCTCTTCGTCCATGAAATCCTCAGGCCTACTGGCCTGTCGCTCAGACTTTTCCTGGCGGGATGACACAAAGGTGGAGGGTGCCCAACCTAAACACCAAGAAATGAATTATTCATGAAGATGATAATGTATTTTAATCTGTAAATGACAGTTTGAAATATCATTTTTTCACGTCTCGGCTTTAAAATGAAAATAAATTGTGTGCAAATTTAAATTTTTTAAAAAAATTTTTCAGCAATATTTTAGGGAAAATAAAATCCCTATCATCACAAACTGCTCCACAACGGATTGTAAATCAGGACACATACACACATTATATTTATGTCTGTAACAACGTTAAAGGACTCCGGTGCTCATTGAAAAGAGTAGCATCCATATTAACCAAAAAAAACGCAGCACTCAGAGGTTCACACACCGAAAAAGGACACAAAGTCAGTTCAAAGTAGTAAGTACTGTCGTTTCAGACATTGAAAGTGTACTGTAACATCGGTACTTACTACTTTGAACTGACTTTGTGCCCTTTTTGTGTGTGTGAAAACCTCTAAGTGCCGCGGTTTTTTGGTGAATATGGATACACACACACACAGACACACACACAGACATACAAATGTTATACACAAACCTAACTACAGGTGATTAAATTCATGAAACATTTCAATAGTTCTTTGTGAATAAGCATCCCATATGATTAATTAGGAAACAGCATGGAAACTTACCTTCTTTAGAGCCAACAGTGTTGAAATATCCTGCCGAAAACCCCCCCATGAAAGCTCCATGGAAACGCTTAAAGCGCCCTTTCTCATCTCGCACAGTCTGATCCTGGAGAGGAACTGGCTTCTTAAGACGCTCTCCTAACAAAACAGTAAAAATTGCTTTTAATGCAATAAAATGCATGCACCTACAGTACAAATACCGGATGATAAACCTAAAACACAATTTACTCTATATATAGTTGAACATTATGTTCACAAATATACACATGAGGTAAACATTTTAGAATTTTGCAATAGCTGATAGTATTCAGTTATATTGGGCCTGATCCAGAGGTACGCCGATGCGTTGTGCTTACTAAAGCACAGCGTATCGGCGTTCACTTACCCCGACACTCCCCCTGTGCGGGCGTATGGCCCCTTCCTTACGCTGGCTGAAGGCTACCCTAACTTCAGCCGGCGTAAGGAATGGGCCATATGCTCGCACAGGAGCGTATGGCCGCCTAGCCTGCCTTCCCACCCTCATTAAACTACCTCCCCCCCGCCCACCTACACTAACGACGTCCCCTCCAGCGTCCCTACGGCGCTGCTATGGACGCCCGATCCAGGATCGGGCGTTGCCGTCCGAGCGACGGCGGGCGTTATTCAGGATCAGGCCCATTATAACTACACGGGATTGACATCTGCCGATAGCAGAAAATAGCCAACAATAGAAACCATTAACTTACACTCTTTGGGCCTGATCCAGAGCTACGCTGGCCCGCTGGTCGTAAGTACAGCCAGTGTAGCTCTGGTGCACTCCCTCTGTGTGAGCGTAGTTACACACAGTTACGCCAGCTGAAGGCTACCCTAACTTCATCAGGCGTAACCGTGTGTAACTATGCTCACACAGGAGCGTAATGACTGAAACCCAGCCCTTTCTTCTTAATTACCCTCCCTCCCCAGCTTCCACAACTACAGCATACTTAGGGAGCTGCCCGCCCCTTTGTCCATAACTACACTGTAGTTACGGAGGCTAGATCCATGGCTCACAGAGCCATGGATTACGGCGGGCAAAACATGCCCGGCACGTGCGCAGAACGGCCTTTCTGCCATTCTTACGCATACGGCCGCCATAAAAACGACGGCGGCCGAAGGGCTGGATCAGCCCCATTACCAATGTTCATACTGCAATAACAAACATCACATGATCCAGCAGTATAGAAATGATGAAAATTATTTTTTAAGATCACATTAGACCAGATCCAGACATCCACTAATGCTGTGCTCAGAGCGCCAACGGAGACCTAAAGTCGGATTCCCGCTGTATCCAAACTCCCACGCAAGCAAAGGGAAGGCCACTCTTCTTGTACGCAAGGGCATTCCGATGACTCACCATTCCCTAAAGTTTTCTGCACCGTCACCAGCCTTTACTGCACAATTAGCAAATTTCTTAATCCCACTATACATAATTGTGATATGCAAGTCACCCACCTGTCCCGTCACCAGAAAGACTCCCGTCTACCCGAGCATACAGAGCATCCAGAACTGTGCTGAGAGTGCATGCACAGACGCAGAATGTAGGCATTTTCAGCATGCAGCGTGTGGAACATGCCCACAACATGGGGGTCTGGATCCAATCCATTATGATTACACAAAGATACATGATATATGACCCAAAGTTGGGACTCTGACAGTTTTAGCGTTAGGACCAAAATAGAGAAGCCTTGTAAGTGGCTGGTGGCTTATCATATATCTGCAGATGTATGTAACTAATTCAAACAAGAGCATCTTTAATTTGCTCCGAAAGACTGCCTGGTACTGGCTGCGCAAAGCAGGGTCGCTCCAACGACAGTCAGTAGCCCAGCAACGGAATTCCTCCGCTGTCCTGTGGCCTTGTTTAATGGAGCAAATCTTTGCTTCAGCAGAAGCCTCCCTGTCTGGGTCATCTTACATGGCTTTAAAGAACTCCTCTACAGAGCGGCAGGTGAGAAGTGACAAATGTAGTGTTTTCAAGAGGATCGCAACAACGTGTAACACTCTATCTCTGTTGACAACACTGCAATAATCCTTACTCATAAACTGGTTGCCTAGGTGTTACCCTTGACCTCGCACTAAAGGACTACCCTGTGCATCAGCCCAATAGTAAAGCAGATTCGCTCCACCTATATGTGACATCCCTCGTCCCAACATTGCTGACGGTGGACCTGAACACTGCTGTGTGACTGGATTATACAGAGCATGGAGAACATTTACCATATAATCTTGCCCTTATGTATCAATCTGCATGCTTTCCTCTTCCTCTGCAAATTGCAGCTGTATTACACAAGTCTGCTAGGAGCCAATAATCACCACAAATGGTTTTCTCCAACAACACAGCTCTTGGCCCTTTGTCAACCAGAACTAGATAGGACCAACTGGCATTTGCTAGATGTGCCTTATGGCCAGTCTGGCCATGGTAGGATATGAGTATTAGAAGTCCAATGGTGTGAGGTGGGAGGTTATCGGAGCAATTGCATGGAGGTCTGGATACAGATGCACATATATTCTCAAATATACAAAAATCGCTCCACAAAAGATCAACACACATAGAAATCAGATGCATTGATCCGGCTCCATGTGTATAATTGTGCTCCCCCATAGCAGATGGCACTATATATAGTGCTAAGGTGGGTGTGAATCATCGCTGCAAACAGCTCTTTTTCGAAAGGGCCATTCTCTTCCAGCCAGTTGTGAACTGGCTGAGAAATCAATTACTTTTGCCTCACAAGGGAAAAGCAATCGATTTGCGGAAGACAGAAGGCACTGCTCATTTCCCTAATCCTTACCCTAACCCTACCCTTCCATTAACCTCACCTACTCATATATTAACCTTACATATATATGAAGAGCCACCAGCCACTTACAAGGCTTCTCTGTTTTGGTGGTCCTAACTCTAAAACAGAGTCCCAACTTTGGATCATATAGCATGTATTTTTAAATTAAGAGCTCACCCCCGACAGAGGTCCCTAAGTCTCCAAAACAGCTACTCTGAGACAGCCCCCCTGTCAGCTGCTATCCCAGACAAGCTTTAAAACAAACATGCAAAATGGAGGTTGCTCAAATCAATTTATAAGCTAATATAGAGAAGGTGCTGCAAGGTATGTGGATTTTACACAGATACAAAAAAAAAGGTACCCCAGCACTATTGCAAGAGTGCTGGGGTGATATTGTAAATATATATATATATCCATACACACACACCAAATGAAACGGCCAAAAGTTAAACGCCCAACTTTAAATGTTTAGGTATGGAACTGTTTTAATATTTTTGCAAATATTTTACAAATAAAGAAGATAAAAAAAGGCTGTCCATAAGACAAGCACAGAGAGAAGCAGAGGGACATTATACAACGAAGTAAAAACAAAGTTTTTGTTGGAAAATAATATTGTGGACTTCCATAAGTTTTATGTGTTATCCAAAATTCTAATAATGGCACTTTAGCAGAACAGTGGTATGAAGTGAACAATATGACAATAAAGTACTAAATACAGAGATAAGTTCTGCAAAACTACAGGTCCCAGCATGCCCTGTCAGTGTCACGTTATAAAGCAGTATGTTGGTATGTGACCACACACGCAGCCTCCAGACACATGCCATCTTAACATGACCCCCTCACCCCCTGCTAGGACACCCCAAAGGCCCCTCTCACCCTCTTCGTACGGCTCCAGGGGCTTCCCATAGCCGACAAAATCCTCTTCCCCACCGCTATCCTGCGCCGCCATCTTTGTTATCAGCATAGTACGGAGGCCGAGAGGTGGCCAATCCTGTAACGTGACGCGATGGTCTGCTGGCGCCGGATGTGGCTGCTCGTTGCCATGGCGATGATTCCAGTGGCGTCTGCTTGTGTTGTTTTTGCTGGCTCTGTCCAACTAACATACTATACCTGTAACTTTTTAATGAGCTCAGCTCTAAGATATTTTCACTGAGTTTATGCTGGAAATTGTAGTTCCATCCACCTCTGATATAATATTATATTGTAGAGATACAACTTACAGAGAAGCTATCAGAACAAAATTAAATTAAATTAACTTTTTACTCAGCTCTAAGATATTTTCACTGAGTTTATGCTGGAAATTGTAGTTCCATCCACCTCTGATATAATATTATATTGTAGAGATACAACTTACAGAGAAGCTATCAGAACAGAACAAAATTAAA
>WWET01000020.1:1736583-1751125 GCA_011038615.1 Limnodynastes dumerilii
CCTTTTTTTAATTGTTTATTTTATTTATGTGTCGCTATTTTCAACTGCGATGCAAATTTCTGGGGTTATTGGAACTGTGCTAAATTTATTTGATTTAGCAATGTGCATGAAGGGTTTACACTCTATATAACCCATGGAACATAAACCAAATAGTTTTCATGCTGCTTAAACAATACAATATCCTCAACACAGCTAATACACACAGAGATAACACATGACGGCGTATGATTCATACTGGGTGCTGGGGCAAAGTACAGGTGTGGGGCGTGGCTGACATGGCACAGGTGGGCGGTGACACGGTGATCTCCGCCTCTGGTAGCGGGTAAGCCCTGCCTCTAGCAGTGTGTAGTGCGGCAGCCGCTGGGAGAGGGTTAGTTAGAGTCTGGGCGGGGAGAGTAGAGTCTGGTTGCGGACACTGCTTATACATCCATCTATACTTCCATTATACTGGAGCAGTGACAGCCTGCGGGCACCTGTCGGAGACATGACGGACACAATGCTGCCAGGGAACCTGAAGGGCAATGGCATGCCAGACAGGAGCTACTTCCGAAAGGTGATATTATTATATGTGTCTAATGTACAGTAGCCTAGAGCTCCCCTAGACCCCTGTTGAAGGTGATCAGGACACCCTAGACACTGTTTACTATAAACTTTTTAATAACACTATTCTGCTGCCTATGACTTTGTTTGTTGTAAGACTACAAGTCCCATCATGCCAACAGCTGGCTGGACATACGGGGACTTGTGGTTCTAAAAAAAACTTGCCTTAATGTTCCCTAAGTACAATAGTCTGATAGTGATCATGTCTATCTATAATATACTTCTATATAGAAATTGACACTGTGAGTGGTGTTATGATCTTGCTGTGGTAGCCCTACAATAGTAATGGACAGAATAATGCAGGTGGCCCATACCTGGCTAAGGTAGCCTTACAAGAGAAAGGGGAGGGGGTATCAGATGCCCCACTAGCTGAACCAGCCTGTGTGTGTGTGTTGTTTATTGTCAGGTGTTGGCACCCCCTGGCAGTCTGTGGGGTTAACTGCATGGTCACACCTTGTGTGTTGGCTCCTGTTTCATGATGACTTTTTCTAACGTGGCTCTTGTTGTTGTCACTTTATGTGCTTGGTGCTGCTCTCACTTATGTCATAGGGTGGAACTAAGCAGCGATGTTGTATTGATCATGTAAAAGTGTATTATTGAGGGGTGTGGACCTCTGCTTTATACGAGTGGTCATTTATGTGTCATACTGCAACAAGCGCAATTATAAGTCACTCTCCATGTATCTGGAGAAGGAAATATGTTTCAATGCAGATTTATACAGGGAAAGCCTGAATCTTCCTCTATTCCAACTCCTCCATTTCTGAGGCATATTTACTTCTTCCTGGGACACCCTGTGGACCTCCAGATGTTTTAAGACCACAAGCCCTGACATGCTGTACTTGGTAGGGAAGACTAGAACTTTGCCGTTCAGTAACAGCTGTCCTGCACTGGCTGTCTATTTATTATGCTTGGGTTGTGTTTCCCAAATCCGGTCCTCATGGACCACTAACTGTGCATGTTTTTTCAAGATCTAATCACCGAACACAAGCAAAATAATTAGTGCCACCCACTGGATCTTTCAAAATAGGTCAGTAGTTAATTGAGGGGGGGGGGGGTTATTGAGAAATGCTGCACTATGGTCACACAGTCATCTCAGAGGTCACTGCTTTGGAGCCATATATCAGCTGTCTGTCACATCTGTGTTTGATTGACAACTTTGTCCTGATTTAAAGGGAGTTTGAAACTATTTTGTTAACCAAAATAATTATAGAAATTGAGAACCACATGTTGGGCACTACCAACGTACAAATACTACCAACGTACAAATACTACCAACGTACAAATACTACCAACGTACAAATACAGGTCTGAAACTGATCTCAGGATTATGTTGGTGCAGTTAACTCAGGGCATTTCATTTAGTTTAGGGGCCAGATTTACTATGCTGTGGGAAAGGAAAAGAGGAGATGTTGCCCATAGCAACCAATCAGATACTATCTCTTACTTTCCTATTAGTAGAAAATGTCAACTAGAATCGGATTGGTTGCTATGGGCAACATCACCACCTTTAACGCAGCTTAGTAAATCTGGCCCTAGGAGTTTGTACCATCTATGACCTTAAACAAAAATAAAATCTTCCTAACAGAAGATCGCTCTAAGCAGCGCTAGACTCTGTACTTTGTTATAATAAACACCTCCCAACCTACTACACGGTCACCAGTCTAATCTTTGGATCCATCAGACTTTATTTCCCTTCACAGGGGGGGGGGGGATTTACGATGCCACTGTTCTCATATCCCTACTGTTGGTACAAAGGGAAACCATTCCCCCCGCACAGACGGACTCGCGATCTGTAGACCCTGCCTTAAATTTTCTGTGCCGTCCTCACTTAAAATAGGGATGGCGTGAACGTCTGAATAGGGTGTAAAGGCTAAAAAATGCCTTCACACCGAATGCGTTTTGCCTGGTCTGCCCCCACTCAGCGGAAAGGCGGAGGAGGATTCAGATCCGTGCTGGAAGGGTGGTGTGTGTGCCAGACGCACTCGCAAAATGCAAGAATTTTTGGAAGTCTGGATTCGCTTTGCAAAGCTGGATTTTTTTTTCGATGCAGCTCTTTGGATGGTTAGAGGGATGAAGCACGGGGCATCTAAAATATATCCGGTTGCTTATGACTGGGTATTCAAATCCGTAGCTGTATGATGCCATAATCTACATATTTTAAAGGGCGGAGAGTATACATTTCCACGGCGACGTTTACTAGCTGTCCATAATCATTTTTTCCTTCTCCTTTAATGCGTGAGATGTTTTTAACTAGTCTAAACAAAATACCTGGCAGGTGCACTTCACTTTTCCTTCTTCTAAGAAAACACCGCCGACTGTATCACGGCACACCGCTCCCTCGTAACCCAAGATTCTCCTGGCTGGCATGTGAATAAGCCCCATATGCCACCTCCCATAATACAACTCCGGAGCACCAGAAGGGAATGCTATGTATATAAGTCCTATTGCAGGGCTTCCCCTCCCCTGGAGATAGACAAAATCAAAGAAGAATTTATCTCTGATCTTTCTGCTTTGTGTGTAGGTCTTACAGGACTGGAATAACCAGTCCAAGGTCCCATTACTGTCCTGCACTTCTCAGTTACTGCTTGCAGCAAGGTTTAACCTCTTCATTACCAGCAGCTTAATGATGGTAAAGGCTTAAACCTGTCTGTAAGCTGTATGCGCAGCATTGTTTAATTTCTCTTGTTTTGCAGAGCCTGTCTACCAGCTAAATAACCGTTACGCTTTATTTAGTTCAGAACCAAAACCTCAGAAAAACAATGATGGGTTTTAGTTCCAGAAGTGTGGACATCGCTGAGTGATACCCACAATGCACTTGTGTTCTGGATTCGTCAGCAGCTATTGCCGTGGCATGGCTCAGAGATAAACGTGTCGTCGCTAGCCCCTTCAGTACAAAATGGTATCTAGAATTCGATAGGTCGCTATCAACCACATCCCAATTTTATAAGCTTCACTAAAACATACCGGAAGTTTCTATTAGTCTTTTAGAGACCTTTGTAACACATTTCTGTTAAAGCTGTAAAATGTGTTTATCTTGATACTATTTAAGTAGCGTGGAGCTCTTAGATAACATAGACACAACTGAGGTAAACCATAATAGCTTTGCTTAACCACCATGATTTATTCTATAGACGATGGAACCGGTTTGTGGCAGGATCGGACGGAGGTTATTGTCTTTTAGTGAAATTAGGAAACCAGATTCTGGTCCGGATTCACAGTTCCATAGTTTTTCGTCTTGCGTACGTTGCTTTAAGAATTGAGCTACTACGCATGCCTAGTAGTAGTCTTTAGACCGTGCTTACGCAATCTACGTACAGAAATGGTACGTAGATAGAGTAAATAAGCTACTATGCATGCATAGTAGCTCAATTCTTAAAACAACGTACGCAAGACGAAAAACGACGGAACTATTTATTAGTTATTTTTCACCAGTCAACAATTGTCTTTTTTCTAAAATGATCTTAATTGGTGTCATTATAGGGAAATGGCTGTAATCCCCTTTATTTCATCATACAAGGTCTAACGGCTTCTAAGCAAACATTCAGATCTTTGCTAAACACTAAACAAAGCCCTTTATCTGGAGTATTTAAATACAGTTTAGCCCTGACTACCACATGCAGAGCGTTTCCAATGGGGATTCTAAATTCTCTGGGCTAAACAATGCAATCTTTATTCTGTTCCTTTGAAAGAAGGGTCTGGATAGCAGTTTATTGAAGAGATAATCTTATTGACTTTCAGGTTTTTTGTTTTTTTTTTAGTTTTTGCTTAAGAAACCTAGTACAATAATATCCTCAGCTCTGCAGAAGCTCTTGGTATCAAAATGGATATATATTGCTTATGGTGCGCTGCCACGGACCCCCCCCCTCTAATCTGAGCCCTGTAGCAGGCACCCCCTGTAATTACTTCACTGGATGAACATATATCTTCTACTCTTAGAAACATTCCATTACCATTATCATTATTAGTGACGGGACCCTCTCCTGTGACACTATAGTGACAGGACCCTCTCCTGTGATACTATAGTGACAGGACCCTCTCCTGTGACACTATAGTGACAGGACCCTCTCCTGTGACACTATAGTGACAGGACCCTCTCCTGTGACACTATAGTGACAGGACCCTCTCCTGTGACACTATAGTGACAGGACCCTCTCCTGTGACACTATAGTGACAGGACCCTCTCCTGTGACACTATAGTGACAGGACCCTCTCCTGTGACACTATAGTGACAGGACCCTCTCCTGTGACACTATAGTGACAGGACCCTCTCCTGTGACACTATAGTGACAGGACCCTCTCCTGTGACACTATAGTGACAGGACCCTCTCCTGTGACACTATAGTGACAGGACCCTCTCCTGTGACACTATAGTGACAGGACCCTCTCCTGTGACACTATAGTGACAGGACCCTCTCCTGTGACACTATAGTGACAGGACCCTCTCCTGTGACACTATAGTGACAGGACCCTCTCCTGTGACACTATAGTGACAGGACCCTCTCCTGTGACACTATAGTGACAGGACCCTCTCCTGTGACACTATAGTGACAGGACCCTCTCCTGTGACACTATAGTGACAGGACCCTCTCCTGTGACACTATAGTGACAGGACCCTCTCCTGTGACACTATAGTGACAGGACCCTCTCCTGTGACACTATAGTGACAGGACCCTCTCCTGTGACACTATAGTGACAGGACCCTCTCCTGTGACACTATAGTGACAGGACCCTCTCCTGTGACACTATAGTGACAGGACCCTCTCCTGTGACACTATAGTGACAGGACCCTCTCCTGTGACACTATAGTGACAGGACCCTCTCCTGTGACACTATAGTGACAGGACCCTCTCCTGTGACACTATAGTGACAGGACCCTCTCCTGTGACACTATAGTGACAGGACCCTCTCCTGTGACACTATAGTGACAGGACCCTCTCCTGTGACACTATAGTGACAGGACCCTCTCCTGTGACACTATAGTGACAGGACCCTCTCCTGTGACACTATAGTGACAGGACCCTCTCCTGTGACACTATAGTGACAGGACCCTCTCCTGTGACACTATAGTGACAGGACCCTCTCCTGTGACACTATAGTGACAGGACCCTCTCCTGTGACACTATAGTGACAGGACCCTCTCCTGTGACACTATAGTGACAGGACCCTCTCCTGTGACACTATAGTGACAGGACCCTCTCCTGTGACACTATAGTGACAGGACCCTCTCCTGTGACACTATAGTGACAGGACCCTCTCCTGTGACACTATAGTGACAGGACCCTCTCCTGTGAGGACCCTCTCCTGTGAGATCTTAGCTCATATGATAAGGTATAAATTAGATTTTACACCTTATCATACATGCAAATGAAAGCAGATAAAAGCCATGCCCCTTCTTGAGACGAGCCACACCCCCTTCACGGACTTGCCATCGGGTGTGCCGATTTTCCATAAAAAAATGTTGGAGGGTATGCGTTATATACACAGCCTTCACCTCTCTGATTGTGTTCCCCGGAGTGTATGGGAATCTGTTACCAGACAAGCTGTGTATATAATAATACTCATTTCTGGGTTTCTAGGAGTAACACGACCTCGATCATTGAATTATCCTGGAATCTATCGGAATAATGCAATAATACATCAATCTGTGGTGACCCTGTTAAGTCACGTGGCAAAAGGAATCCCCAGTCATTAGTCAGGAGCCCAGAAAGTATGGGAAGCTGGGGCCACACCATGTGCCACGGTTATATTGTTGTTTTTCTAAAGAATGTCTTTGTCTGTGTAATTAGAACACATTCAGCGCTGAAATACGGGTTCTTAACAGTAGAAATGATGTACTGTATTCAATGCTTATCTATTTACCCAGATTTGACAGCTCACAAACCGGTGTCCTATGACCCCCTCCAGCCACCCCCCATGTGTGAATTCTTTTTTTGTCAGCTGATATTGTAACCTAAATCAGATTGACACTTTAACGAGCTATTGTTAGTGAGGAATCTCGCTGCACAATGAGTTGTGTTACAGACCGTGCTTATGTATGTGTTTCATGTTGGAAAACCTGGATGACGAGAATCTCTCTGTGTGCTTCTAAGGCACTTGTTTTATCTGGTATGGTCTTTTATGGTCTATTATATGTCCGCCTGTTTGATGGGAGTGAATGGACGGGATTCTAGACACAGTGCTACCCTTTTACCCCATCCCCACCTGGTGGCTCCCTCTCAGCCTTTCACTGCGCTCTATCCCCTCCTCCCTGATCTGCCAAGCTTGTCACCTCGCATTTTGCCTTGCGTTCTGTGCTTGCTTCACTTTATTGTATTTTTGTGATATTTTTATATTGTATTTTATCATGTACTATGCTGTCGATCCCTGCCCTGTATGTCTGTACTGAATTTTGTTGTATTTTGTATGGCGCTGTGGACACCTTGTGGCCCCTTATAAATAAACAATAATAATATGCAGAATATGAGCATAACTAGTACGTGTGTGTGTGTGTGTGTGTGTGTGTATTGGCATTATTCGCTGCTTCTTTTATGATAAAACAGCAAACGACATTTTTTATCTGTTTATAGAATTAGGATCTAAACACTAGTCTGACCTCTAGGGCACAGACATGCAGTCCTCCATGCCTGGGGAACTACATGTACCAGCCTGCCAGCCAGACACTCCTGCTCTAGAAGTGTAGAAGCTCCTCTGAGAGCAAGAGATATGTTAAGCCTCATGTTTCAAGGTGTGCAGTGTCAGGGATCAGCTGGTTACTCTTCCAGTAGAGCTGTTTATTTACTTCCACTTTTTTCTAACACTTTGCATATTTATTTACACACATGACTGGTAATAACAAATAAAGGCCTAGATTTTACCACCTGTGGCATAGTATTATATTTTTTTTAAAGCAGCAATAAACATAAACTTTTTTTATATAGTATATACTTTTACTTGCTATATATATCTTCCTACAAATCATTGTCTCTTTTTCAAAACCTCTCTGACTGACAAACAAAGAATATGGCTGCCAGATATAGTAAACCAAGACATAGGGCCAGGTTTACTAAGCTGCTGAAAAGGAAATGTGGAGATTTTGTCCACGGCAACCAATCAGATTGTGGCTCTTTTCTATTAGTTTACTAGAAAATGTCAGCTAGAATCTGATTGGTTGTTATGGGCAACTGCTCCACTTCTCCTTTCCCACAGCTTAGTAAATCTGGCCCATAGACTTGCAGCTCTCTGAATGTCATGTGATTCAGCTTAAAATCCTACAGCTATCAATACAAGGTCACATTTGAGGGTTTTGACTGACCCTCCGTTTTGGTGTTCAATACTATGTTATTTAGTGGAAAAGAATTTAAACATAGTGATCCAAGGTTCCACTGGTGTACCTGACCATAACCTGGAATCTGGCTGGTTTCTTTGTTTAAAGTGTTTAATATATATTTGTATATGAGTTTCAGCCATTGAAGGGTTAATGGCACTGTGTGCTGTATAAAAATAGCTCTTTTCATGTATATAAAACTGGTTTGTAGTGAGGATTTATGAGCTGTGAGATTACCCTGGGCGGAACTTCCATTTTATCGGACTATGACCCACCTAGTTTAAAGTGAGCATCCTCTAATTATCCAACTTATGTCTGTTACACAGCATCAAAACGTCAGCTGACAACCTGTTACCTCTCTAGCTGATCTGACCTTGGGCCAGATTTATCAAGCTGCAGGTTTGGTTGCTATGGACAACATCTCCACTTTTCCAATCAGCTTTTAGCTGACATTATCTAATATGTGAAAAGAAAGTGAGAGCTACAATCTGATTGGTTGCTATAGGCAACATCTCCACTTTTCCAATCCCGCATCTTAGTAAAATAGTTTTACTATCCAGGAACTCAACTCTAGTAGGAAACCTAAGTGACACTAAAGGTTCAAATTCTTATGTCTATGCTACATTGCACACTGAGCCGTCCTTGCCTTGAATGCCAGAACAGGTTTTTATTTCCTCCTCAAAATCCTTTGTTGGGTTCACACTGGACATTGTCATATTTGTGTGAATGACTTTCAAGTGTCATAAATCACTCGTGTGGGTCAATAAATGAGGAGAATTGTGTCCAGCATTAGTCACGGCTCCCCAGGCTGTCATCTCTTACATGTTTACACATCGCACTTAAGAGAGAACAAACAATCCGCTGCATGTAATATCATTATATTGTCTGTTGGCGTGTACAGTCCATTTCGGCCATTTTAAATATTGCAAAAGTTAACAAAGATCTCTCAGCCTTCCTCTGCACATTCTAATGGTTGCAATCTTTTTAGTTTTTTTTTTAATGACGTGACTAAAATTCATATTAAAAAGGAGTCTTTTGTGTCTCAACAGATAGGTGAGTATTTATTCTTCTAAATACTGCTGTTTTTAAAGCTTTGCTCAAATAATAATGATAATAGCCACGGATCCACTAGAGTGGCCATTCCTCTTTCTGGCATGGAGTTCCGTCAACTGACACCTACCTTAAATTTTCTGGTTCCCATCCTCACTCAAATGTGACTGAATCGGAAGTTTAGATAGGGTGATGTGCATTGGACACACTTATACTGTACACATTCATCCCTCCCTGTAGCGGGTCACACCCACCCTGCCATTGGAAACCCGCCAGACAAGGCCTTACCTGTGGGGCGTTCTATATTCTCCCTGTGTCTGTTGTAGTGTCTACAATTCTCCAAAAAATGCTAGTAGGTTAGTTGACTGCTGGCTAAAAGGTAACACTAGTCTGTGTGTGATAGGGAATTTAAACTGTACACTCCAATGGAACAGGGACTAATGTGTATGATTGCTTAAAAAGTTGTAATATGATGGTGCTATATAAAAAAAAATAAACCCGCCAGACAAGGCCTTAACTGTGGGGTGTTTTATATTCTCCCTGTGTCTGTTGTACTGTCTACAATTCTCCAAAAATGCTAGTAGGTTAGTTGACTGCTGACTAAAAGGTAACACTGGTCTGTGTGTGATAGGGAATTTAAACTGTACACTCCAATGGAACAGGGACTAATGTGTATGATTGCTTAAAAAGTTGTAATATGATGGTGCTATATAAAAAAAAATGACCTGCTAATATTATAAAAAATACTAATGTTTTAGTGATTGAAAAACACCCCCTTTTTCTAAGTCTCGATGTAGCGCCAGATTTGCTAAACTGCGGAGAAGGAAAAGTCTCTAGTGTATTTTAAAAAAAGCGAGAGCTAGAATCTGATTGGTTGCTTTGGGCAACGTCTCTACTTTTCCTCAGTCCAATAATAATAAAAACTTGTGTTCTTTTTTTGTTTATCAAACTTTTGCCATTTTAAAGCATTAAGCAGAGTCTCCAAGATAATCCACCCTGTGCAAACTTCTCGGCTACTACAATTATCATGTAAATTACTAATGCAATCACCTTAATTCGTTAATATATATATTTTTGGATTTTTTTTATTATTTCATTCTGCCTGTGTGACTGCAATAATAAATAGTGTGGTAAACTCTGAACAGAGCACTTTGTACTGGTGTAAGGGGTCATGCTGGAGGGGCTGGATTAGGCATTAATGGAGTTTGTTTTCCTGTGTGTAAAGGTACACCTGTAATCTGAGTTTCATTCTGATGGCTGTACTGATTGTGACCTTCAGAAGCCTTTCATAGGCAGGAAGCAGAGCTGTTCTGGACTGCTTACCAAGAACAAATATCTGCAGAGGTTTCTCTGTTATCCAGCCAGCACTGAATGGACTCCTTCCCCTGTTCATTATGCAGCCTTGCTTGACAAGTGAAGATCCTCTGTTGCCTTCAAGTGAGCAGAATAAAGGATAAAAAGTGCAGCCAAGTTTATAGAGCAAAGTTGGCATCTTTGGTATTGCCAGCTGATGTGGAACAGGACCCACAGGCTAGCAAGGCATTGTGGTATTTGTAGTTTCACAGCTGCCTCACTGCCTCAAGCCTGTTTTTTCTAGGTTTATTGTCATGGAAATGTTTATTAGTAAACTTGATACAAGTAAACTAGTGACTCCGGGTATGAAGTAGAGTTTTACCAATATTTTTGTCTGGGAATGTCCAGGAGACTCCTGAAATTTGGACATTGCTCCAGTAATCCCCGAAGATTTGGGCTTGAGGCAGTGATTTATTGTAAATCACTGCCTCAAGCCTGGCCTTCCTGAAGTTCCGCTACAGCGCTTAGCACTCATATAGTCAGCACCGAGCACTGTTTTAAGTTGTCAGCCTCTGACAGGTTGCTTACAGCACAGGGGGAGCAGCTGCCATTGACGCCCCTCTCCTCCGGGGCTCGTAGCAGCACCACCCCTTGCTGCCCCTATAGTTCCGCCCATGTCTCCTCTTGTGTATTTGAACCCTGTACACACTTGTGATGGGCTGTTTTCCTCTCGGGCTTGTCTGTGCTAGCCTCTGTTTTGGTAAATGGAGATAGAATGACCTGTAGGCATTTCCGACCATGAAATTATTAACGTCATAACAATGCACCGAATCCTTCTATTCCGTCTGGTTCCTGAGCATCAGATGCCTATGGACCGGCAATACATCCACGTATACATGCAAGCATAGTGCTAAGTATATGCGCAAAACACAAACTCTATTGTCACCCTGGAGCTCAGGTGACCGTGTAAGGGACATGTGTTAAGCTCCAGGCGGTGCTCATGGCAACACAGAGATGAGGGTGTGCAGCAGGTTACTGCAGTCCCCTCAGGGAGTATATACCTGTATGGAATGTACAGTGCTGCTAGTAGGAACATGATGATCTTTTACCTGGAAATGCCTGAGGCACTGGAAATAATGCAGCCACCTTCCAGCTAGAGCAGGCTTGGCCAACCTGTGGCTCTCCAGGGGTTGGGAAACTACAAGTCCCATAGTGCTTTAACTGCATAGGCAGAGCTCATACCTGACAAAGCATGCCAGGGAATTGAACACCTGGAGAGCCACAAGTTAGCCAGGCCTTCAGTAAATCATGTGTCCTAAGTGGTCTCCCCCCCCCCGCCNNNTCCAGCTGCCCCCCCCCCCCTTCCATGGATGATTATAATCCGCTGGGCTGCACACTCGGTCTTGCAATCTTGTGTAGCTTTGTGTGCCCGGCTTCATTCAGTAAAATCTTTATATCAATCGAAGCTTTGAATTGGAGTGTAATTCCTATGGAGCAAGTTTGTCAATTAATATGGAGAAATGAATACAATAAGAAATGCTAAAGGCTTTTTCCTTGAAACGTAGGAGCAAGTTAGGCCTATGATGAGTAATTGGAAATATTCACAAGAGGCAGGGCGTGAGCTGGCGTGCACGGCGGCCACCTGCAAAACTATAAATTTACCCCCTCAGTAAATGCAACGTGTGTCCCGACTGTAGTGTAGACTGGAACGACATAGCCCATTCTTTGTAAATATCAGTCACTAGATCGGCTCTAGTGCAGGATTGCTGACTCGTGCAAGACTTTGCGTCCTCAAACTCCGACCCCGTCCCTAGTAAAACTAAGAAAAGGGCATTGATAGTCAGGGGCGGGACTTCCCCACAATTTGCATACATCACACTATTTAGCCCCACCCCCTTACAGGCATCTGAAAAGTCGGCAACCCTGCTCTAGCGATTGCAATTTACATAGAAGAGAGGAAGGGCTGTCCCCTCTTATGGGTGAAAATGGCTGATCCATCGCCTCTCGTTTTCACCTATGAGAAGAGAGAGAGGTTGTTAACTGCTATTTCTGCGCTGCCTCTCCGCCCTTAGCTGCATACCATAGTTACACCCCTGGCAGGAGCCATTGTTATAAGGATAGGATAAAAAGGGTTAATGTAAAATACTCTCCCCTGGTGCACAGCCAGCATCACGGGAACGTCATCAGGGGAAAATGTGAGGTTAGCAACATGTCATTTAGAAAGCGGCTGTCCGCAGACTGGACCTAATTACAGGATTCACTAAAATGGTCTCAGGATTACTTGTCTTCTTGGAAGATACAGGCAGCTGTAACAGGCAGGAAGTTCTCAAATGGTCAAAACCTTGATTGACCTTGAATGACAATCACGTTCTCATAAATGAAGTATTGACTTCACGGAAATGCTATCAGTAGTTCACGTGAATATGCAAAATAGTAATGTCCCCAGGTTACCAGGATTATACCAGATATGTCCACAGTGCACTTGATTGTGCCACATAGTAATATCTACGAGCCACATGATTATATCACGCAGTAATATCCTCCGGTCACATGATTATGCCACGTAATAATAACCCAGGTCACATGATTGTATCACAGTAATCTCCCTAGATCACATGAATATGCCACACAATCATATCCACGGGTCACTTGATTATGCCACAATTATATGAACAGCTCATACGATTATGCCACACAATAATATCCCAGGTCACATTATGATATCATATAGTAATATCCTCAGTCACATGACTATATCAGACAGTAATATTCCCTTGTCACATGTTTATATCACCCAGTAATATCACCAGGTCACATAGACGGTACCAGCAGCGGACATCTTACCCCAGTGAGGGTGGGGGTGGGAGGTCGCAGCCGGCCGAGGATAACGCAAAGCTATCAACTGCTCGAAATGTATTTATTAACGGCGTTCAACACTCATAGGACCAAATTAAATGCAAAGCCCGCGTTATTTTGGTTGTGATGCTAATTCTGCGAATTTATATAGCCTATTTTTATACGCACCCCATAGCGTATTAAAATATGCAAATTTTGGCTACCGTAATAGCTGGTTATAAGCGCCATTATCATCGCAACCAAAATAATGCAGGCTTTGCGTTCAATTGAATCGGCTTCATAGGCTTGAGTTCGCTTGTCAGATGGGGCAGAAAGGGTGCAAGTCTACTTCCCGCTGTGGGGGTAGACTGATATTTTTTTTGAAAAACCCCATTTGTCCAGTAGCCAAATATCCCCGTTCTCTTTATATTATTACACCTGGACCGATTCATTAAGCTTCACTTGCCCCAATCACGCCCTGGTTCACATCTCCAATGGTATGTCTCCTGCCAGCCATTGTTTACCAGCTGAGAGCAGGCCTGCTTTGTATCACACAAGCCCTTGCAATCAGCACTGGACATATCACTAGCTGGGTGTGAACAAGTCAACACGTTATTGTTACTCCTGGAATTTATGTTTTGTAAACTGTCACACCCAGCTTGTCACTTACAGGCACGGCAACTCGGCTAGTATTATTGCCGACCTGGCTGTATGTCCTTTAGGCTTGTAAGTTTACAAATAGTTTACAGGTAACATACTATTATTCATTGTGGTATAATAATATGTATTAACACTAAAATTGTCTCCACATGTAGGTGTAATATCCAGATAAAACCTTTTCACACCTTCACACAATTGTCTATTAAATGCTCCTGACTCATGGAAGTAGTGCTGCCAAGAGGAAATTTGGGGCACTGTACAGCAACTTCTTAGGCCCCACCCCATGGGTTATGCTGGGTGTTACAAGCAGGTAGTTGCTAGGCCACACCCCTGCAGTCTCTCTCTATTTCTCACATGCACAGTGCACCACAAAATACACTCTCCTTGCCTCTATCTCTTACACACACACACACACACAGTGCACCCCATAATAAATTTTCAATACTTCACACCCGCGGTGAACCCCATAATATAATCTCTCTACCTTTCACATAGACAGTACACCCCATAATACAGTGCACATAAAACATGCTCCCTACCTCTATCTCTAACACACACCCCCACACACACACACACACTGCTCCCCATAAATCATTCTCTCACTCTCTCTCTCACTCTCTCTCTCTCTCTTACACATTTTTTATCTCTCTCACACACTCTCTCGCTCTCTCCCTCTCACACACTCCACTCCTCTCTCTCTCTCTCGCTCTCTCTCTCTTACACATTTTTTATCTGTCTCTCTCACACGCTCGCTCTCTCCCTCTCCCTCTCACACACTATCTCTATCTCTCTCTACCTCTC
>WWET01000020.1:1752867-1763889 GCA_011038615.1 Limnodynastes dumerilii
AAAAAAAAAAAAACAGTGTTACAAGCTATAACCAACCTATCAGCAATTGCTTTACTATGATTGGTTGGTGCTGGTTGGCATTGTCGGCACAAGTTTATTCAAAGTAACAGGAGATTTCCATGCCACTCTTCCTGTAACCCCTCGTCTGCTGGACAAGCAATTGACAAATGTGTTCTTTTCTCTGTTAACTACAGGGTAAACCCATCGCACAGACCGGTCGCAGCAAACTTCAGAATCAAAGGGCCGGATTGAACAATCAGATCCTGAAAGCCATGCGGATGAGGGCCGGGGCAGAGAACCTCCTGCGGTACGTTCCCATCCATTCATCCTTTGCCTGTTCTCAGCAGCAAAATGAAGCCTTTGTTCTGCCGGCTACGGTGATCGGAGATTCCCAGAACAGATTCCCAACAGATGCCAGAGACTAATGAACACAGCCAGACACTGCTTTGATTATAGCAGCAGTTCATAGGCAGGTTACTGCTCCTCTCCCTCCCCGGCCTGTGCTGTGGCTGCAGTGTGAAGCTTGTACCGCTGCACTTGTGGATGCATTTAGTAGCAGCAAATACATAGACCCCATCCATACATACATCGGAGTAATTGCACACAATGCTTATTATATAGGAGCTAACCTGCCATCTGTAAAACAAAATACAAATTATGACAAACCTTAGACACTACAGCAAAACTTAGGTGCCAGGGTTTAAAAGAAAATTATTTATTGTATATTTTTATATATATATATAGATTTATTTTTATAAATACATTTTTATTGTATATTTAGATATAAATTTAAATTAAAAAAAATACACGCACACACCGTTTACTTACCTGCCGAAGTCTTTTCAGACTTCCTGTTTCTCCTGCACGCATGGTTTGGCTGATGACGCGTGGGTAGCAACCATTTGCAGCCCCCCCACCGCGATCATCCTTCAACCACTGAAACTACAGGGTCAGCCAGCATTGCACCCCCCTGGATGATCTGGCGGTTACTCCCTTGCAGCACTTCGGTCGCCAGTTCCCAAGTTCAAGTTGTCATGGCAACCTAGTGACAGGTGTTTATCGAACCCCTTGATTAGCCGCCTACCACTTTCAAGGCTTATAGGTAGGCGGGCCCCACTCTTGTTAACGATAAGGGCCCCAATGTAGACAATTGTCCTGGCTGTCTTCCCCCCCGATGGCGGTACTACTTGTAAGCATCTGGCTTATACATTGATACGAGCAACCACTATATGTGTGATATACATAAGTGTCTTTCCAGTAAAAGTGAATTTTATTTTGGTTTTTTTTATACATGTGTATATATTTTTACTATTTATTTCTGATGCAATAACATACTTGTGATTGCTGTGCTGAATGCACAGATAGTGTTCACAGCACTTGGAGGTTGTAGGCTCACCATAAAGGGTCACATCCCATCCCTAAGGGTATCTGCTACCTGATGAGGCAGACCTGCAACATTTTTTTGTGTTCCCGCAACTCTCCTCACACTCGTCTGGATTGTGCTGGAACAGAATCTCACCAAGAAAGTAGGACAGAGATTGCGGCCCAGATTCACAACGCCGGACATATTGCATATACGTCCGATGTTTCCCGATATTTGATACTGCGCATGCGTAGCATCTTTTATACGCAATCTACGCAACTTTTCGTTACGTAGATTGCGTCTATGCGGTCTTTCCGACCGTGCTTACGCAATCTGAGTACAAAAATGGTACGTAGATAGCGTAAAACAGCTACTACACATGCGTAGTAGCTCAATTCCTAAAATAACGTCCGTAAGACAAAAACTACGTGAATCCGGACTGTAGTATTATTCTTGGCATCCCATTCTCAATAGCATTATATGAAGGTGAAACCTAGTATATATCTCTTTGACAATAAGTCTGTATGTGATGCTCTGCAGAAGCCAGGATATGCTTGGCTGCAGGCAATGCTCTGCAGATTCCTAAAGAGAGCACTAGGTCAGAGCGATGAAATATGGAGCTGGCAGAGAGGGCATGCTTTCATTTCTAGCCTCCCATCGGCAGGTTCAGCTGGCAGTTGTAGTTCCTTAGGATTTAGAGAGACAAATTTTCTGCCGATCAGCAGTAGAGGAACAGTGTGGAGCTTTCTATAGGTCTGCCTGGGTGGTCCGGTGCTTACAAATCACAGCAGCCCTGGGGGGTAAGCCATTCACAAAGCCTTGTCATCTCCTCTTACATCTTATTGTTAGTGGTAACAAGTGATCTGCAATGTGGAGAGGTTTGTAGATATGGAGACAGATCGAATATCAGAAATTCCTATGCAAAAGTCATGCACATGACATAACTGTGTTCAGTTTAGCAGAACATTAACCAATCAGATTTTAGCTGTTATTAATCATGCTCTGGACTAATCAAAGCAGATTATTTATTGGCTGCTGTGGATTAAAGCACTTCTTAGCCTATTCTACAGCGTGTGTGTGTGTGTATAGATCTCGTCTGAGAAAATTTACAACGTCTTGTTAAGTGTCTTCTCTCCATGTTCGGCATCTACTAAGTATCGTTGTTAGGTATTTGCTATGTATCATTGTTGAGTATCTGCTAGGTATTGTTATGTATAATTGTTTGGTACCTGTTAAGTATAATTGAAATAGGCATTTGCTATGTATAAACTAGGTATGATTGATAGGCATTTTCAAGGTATCAGCTAGATATAATTGATAGGCATTTGCTAGGTATCAGCTAGGTATAATTGATAGGCATTTGCTACATATAAGCTAGGTAGAATTGATAGCCATTTGCTAGGTATCAGCTAGGTATAATTGATAGGCATTTGCTAGGTATCAGCTAGATATAATTGATAGGTATTTGCTAGGTATCAGCTAGATATAATTGATAGGCATTTGCTAGGTATCAGCTAGATATAATTGATAGGCATTTGCTACGTATAAGCTAGGTATAATTGATAGGTATTTGTTAAGTATCAGCTAGATATAATTGATAGGCATTTTCTAGGTATCGTTGTTCGGTATATGCTAGGCATCGCTGTTACGTATCATTGTTCGGTATCAGCTAGGTAACATTTTGCTGGATCCATATTTAATCATGTTAGTGGACTTCCACAAGCCACTTGCGTAAGTCTCCCTTAAAGTTAAAACTCCGCCTGCACGTGCAAGATGTTACGATACAGATCTCCTTGCGTACAGAACACGATTCTGGAAGGAGCTCACGTAAGGAGATCCGTGCGGGAAAGGAGGGGGCGTGTCATGCCCAGGAACAGTAATGGGTAAGGGGATGGATGGGAGGCTCCTCCAGATTAAGTGTAAGGAGAAGAAAGCTACACTGCAGGCGTGTATAGTTATTTTCCATGTGACAGTCAGACACTGGAGAGCTGCAGTGTACACTGTAATGGTGTCGTTGCTATAGGATACACACCGCCCCCTCCTATGGCTGTACATTATGGATTTGCCTTTCAGACGAGGATGTTCTCAGAACTATAAATGCTCCTGTTGTTTAGACACCAGTTCCTTATGTAGATCAGACAAAGGACTCCGACATTTCACATATAATAAGCAAAAAGTTAGGTGTCAGAAAATGCTGTTTTTTTTTTTTGTTTTATGGAAATAATAAAAATAATAATTTTTTCAGTAAATGATAGAAGAATGTAGAATATTGGGAGCACTATTTGCCTCTGAGCTATGTGACTCACCCGCCCCCCATAGGGCCACCTTATCTTACCTTGCGCAGTTTCCTTCTTAAGAATGGCTCTCTCCGCTGTCCCTGGCTAATCTAAATCCCGGGCGTGGTGCTCCGGTCTGAATGGGCGATTTTCAAATCTGCCTGGCTGGGGTTTTGATTGCTATGCCTCGATGAGGAATAGCAATCGATCCACAGAGCTCCGAAAGCTCCGTTCAGCTAAGAAAAAATAAGCCCCTCCCTAATTCTAACCCTAACCCTCCCCTCTCACTACCCTAACCCTCCTTTCCTGGTAGCATGACCCTCACCCTCCCTCCCCTGCAGCCTGACCCTAACCCTAACCCGCACAAATAGTTTACTCACCAGCGGTGGAAGGATATTTCAGACGGCAGAAGAATACGGTAATTGCGAAAGTGAAGGGGTAAAGTATGCCGAACGGCATACTCACCCATTCACTAAAAACCTGTAGAAATTGATAAGTATTCGAAAATGGGACTTTCAACAATGAACTTTTGGAAGTCCCACTGTCGGTAATTAGACTCTCGGACCAGAGAGTGTAACCGCTAAATCCCTCCCCCCTCTCACTTCTACCTAATCACTCCCCAAGGCTGCATTAGACCATTACGTTTCTAACTGGTACATAGATTGTGTAAATGACCTACTAAGCATACATAGTGGGTCATTTTGCAAATCTGCTCACCTAAGAATCAGAACCTTCTTAGGGGTGAATACGGCCCTATGATACCAGGATGCAGAAGTATTTATTCAAAGAAATACTGTGATTATTCTGTTTATTCTTTTCACACGTTCCTAAAAATATCTTAAACCATGTACACTTTCTACATTCTTTAACATGAATAACTGAACAATGACATCCTGAAGCTTAGTCCTTCGGCGACCGGGTGCTTAACATTCTGAGCATCGGTAATATTCTCCTTTTGTTAGAGACCCTGCAGAGAAACAAAGTCCTAGCAAAGTTTTAATTCTTTCCACTTTCTTTCTCCAGAGCAACGACAAACAACAAAGTGCGAGAACAGGTTCTTCTGGAACTGAGTTATGTGAACTCCAACCTTCAGGTTCTCAAGGAGGAGCTAGAAACCCTGAACATATCGGTGGAGGTGTACCAGAACGCAGAGTAAGATGCATTATTGTCTGCACTGATCGCACATCCAATAAAGATGAGGTTGAATTGAACGGTGCAAAAAAACCAAAAACAAATTATAATAATAATAATAATAATAAAAAATATAATAATTATAATAATAATAAAACTCTAGATGGCATTTTTATTACAGCCCTGCCCTTGTTTACCAAAGAAGCCCTATCTCCTGCTTCAAGTCCTCTCAGCTATTTCGAGAACCTCTCCTAGATTTGTACCTCTAAAGATAAGATGGAATTTCACAGCTGATAAGGGCTTTTATATTTTGGCCAGTCACATTTATGTGTTTGTAATAAAATCATAAAGGTATATAAGTAGTGAGATAAAAACATTTTAATGGTTTCGCTCAATCCCCCTTTACCTGGGTCCTGTAGTACAAAATCAGCAGATTACACTAGCTCAAGGCTGGCCAACCTGCGTCTCTCTCCCCCCCCGGAGCATACAGAGTAGCAAATCAGCTGGCGTACACTCACCTCTCCATCGGGCACCTATATAATTGTGGAGCTAAATGCAACTACTTGGCTATCAGACCATTTTGCCAGGAGCCAGGGAAATCCTGCTAGCTCGTATCTGGCTAATGTATGTCAGCAGACAATCAGTCAGGAGTGAGGTTTATGATTCATTCTTCTCCCTGCTTTTCATCCAGCCCTATATATTCTAGCTGGCACAGTGATAGCAACATAGAAAGTGACAGCAGATAAGAGCCACATGGCCCATCCAGTCTGCCCAGTTTATTTAAAACTATACTGACCCTAGACCCTATTTACCCTTAATTCAGTTTGAAATTTAGGCTATCCTTATATTTATCCCAAGCATGTTTATACTGTTCCACTGTGTTACCACCTCAGATGGGAGGCTATTCCACTTATCTATCACCCTTTCAGTGAAGTGATTTTTCTGCACATTTCCTCTGAATCTACCACCCTCCAGTTTATATTCATGCCCTCGTGTTCTATTACACCTCTTACTCTGAAAAATGCCCCCTCCTCTAGCCAGTCACAACCCTTCATATATGTGAAAGCTGCGATCATATCCCCCTCTCCCTTCTCTGCTCCAAGCTATACATGTTAAGTTCCTCTAGCCTTATGATTTGTTACAAAGGCCATGGACCATTTTAGTTGCTCTAGTCGTCTCTAATTTGTTTGTCTTTCTGGAGATATGGCCTCCAGAACTGAACACAGTATTCTACGTGAGGTCCAAAGGGGCATCACTACTTCCCTCTTTCTGCTACTAATTCCTCTTCCTATGCAACCAAGCATCTGACTTCCCTTTCTCATTGCTTTGTTACATTGCTTGGCTACCTTTAAGTCACTTGAAATAATGACTCCTAGATCACTAGATGATGGCAGCCTCATGGAGGGGTGTTTTAGTAATGTCCTGATGGAAAATCAGGCCAATAATTTAAATATATACAAATGGTAAGCTAAATATAAACAAATGCAAAATAAGCAAAAACTAAAAACCAAAACAGAAAAGCCTAAAATACAATTTATTAAGAACAATAAACAATTTAAACAGAAAGTTTGCACAAAGTTTTTAAACACTAACTAGCAGTATATACGATGTTATTTTAAATAAAATTAAAATGAAGGGCTGGGTTAGGCGACAATCCATTACTTACGGCCGTTAACGTAGGTAACGGTACTCTTAAATCAAGTATATTATGTGCGACCGGGGGAATGCATAGTACTTACGATTGCGTAAATACGATGAGAACGTACTTAAACTGTGCTTAGGTCTGGATTTGGCCTGCTGTTCTTAGCATATAGTTCATTGTAATCTTTTAAACTGTAAATCTTGCAACAATGTAATGTCAATTTTATAATAGTTTTTAGTGTGTTTTATAAGGGGTTGTTCATTACTGTTCTCTCAATATTTAAACATAATGGATTCCGTATTTTTGGTGCACTTTAACTTGTGACCTTTCAGGTGGCCTATAGCTTCACCTCGTTTGTTGTTCATTCATATGGTGTCTCGTCTATTAGCTAATTATGACCAGATATTGCTTTTGTTGGGGATAAAATGTGGGTTTAGCTGATAAAATCTATTTACATATACGCAATTAACGTCTCATACTTTAATTGAACTCTTGCCTTACATATGCTGTTAAGAATAGCTATAGAAAAGGAAAACAATCCGATCAATGATTACCTTGCTTTCTGTTACAGTAAAACGACTGCGTCATGAAAGTAATGTATTTTATAGGAGATGGATTTTAATGACATACTTCTGGAAGGTTCCGTGTTTGTCACTTGTGTGTTTGTGTTTAGAATGTAGAGTTGTAGCCTGATTGCTGGGTGTGTAAAGTGTTGTTGAGGTAATAGATAGCTGATAGCACATGACCTGAATTATCTGCCACCACTTCAGTATCAGCTCCTGTAATCCTCTGATTGCCGGGACACTCCCTATATTACTCCACCATAAAATATTCACACTCATTAAGTCATGACGTACTCCCCAATCCCAGGACACAGAACAGCTGTCTCTTGCATTGTGCTGCCTCGGCACTTTTCTTTAGAGCAAATACCTTGTGGGCATCTCTTACCAAGATAAAGTTATTTAGGAGGATGGGCCTTTTATCTTATTAGTATTGTGTTTGCAAAGTTAGAAGGCGCCAATGGATTATGTGGCCGGAATTCAATACAAAGATTAGTAGCATGCAGGGCTATGATGCATTATAGATGTTAACGATCCTGGTGAAATAAGCTTATTGAAAAACATACGGCCTGTTAAAATTCTAATTCTGCATTGAGGGCTAGGTTTACTAAGGAAAAATGGAGATGTTGCCCATAGCAACCAATCAGATTCTAGCTGACATTATCTAGTATGTAATAGAAAAGTGAGAGCTAGAATCTGATTGGTTGCTATGGGCTTTCAATACAAAGATTAGTAGCATGCAAGGCTATGATGCATTATAGATGTTAACGATCCTGGTGAAATAAGCTTATTATAAAACATACGGGCCTGTTAAAATTCTAATTCTGCATTAAGGGCTAGGTTTACTAAGAAAAAATGGAGATGTTGCCCATAGCAACCAATCAGATTCTAGCTGACATTATCTAGTATGTAATAGAAAAGTGAGAGCTAGAATCTGATTGGTTGCTATGGGCTTTTCTGCAGATGGGCCTATCTTGTATTCTATATGTACCTTTTTGTTAAAGCTCTACAAGTAGGTTGTTACATATGAATCTCACACTGTTGTATACTGTATTTTAGAGATTGAATATAAATGACTATTATACTTTGTTGAAGTTTGACATTTTAACACCAAATTTAGACAGAATAATTACCTAATTCTTCTTAAGCTTATGTACATTTTTAAACCAGGTTTCTGTGGCAGAGTTTGACTTATTTTGCCTGCAGGGCATGCTTGCACTTGTAGTTCCACTGCTGCTCTGTATGGTACCTTGGGTATAAAGCTTATGTTCCATTCTATACAGAGTTGTTGTTGCTGCATTGTAGTTATCTCCTGCATTACCCATAATACTTTGCACACACCAGCAGGACCTTTTGCAGGCACCCTGATCCTCCCTGTTTGACTCTTAATGAATTTTGTATTGCAGGCAGAGTTGCAGCATCCCCCTCATTCCTCTGGGCCTCAAAGAGACAAAAGATGTTGATTTCACCACTGTATTCAAGGTAATGGAAAATGTTTTTCTTTTCTAAGCTCCACTGATGTAGCAAATTATTTTTTTTGTGTGTTGTCGGGATTTCTATATAAAATGTTTTCAGGTTACGGGAATTAAAATTACTTTAATAAACATCGATATATGAGTTTCTAAGGGCCACAATTACTAAACTGCGGGTTTAGAAATGTGGAGATATTGCTCACAGCAGCCAATCAGATTTTAGCTGACATTCTCTAGTATGTAACAGGAAAGTGAGAGCTAGAATCTGATTGGTTGCTATAGTTGCAATAGTAAATCTGGCCCTAAGTCTGGTGTCTTCAGTCGCTTTTGATAACTGATCACAAGACAGTTGCTTCAGTCTAAAAGTTTGGTAAAAATGTGTCTTAATTCAGTTTAATTCATCTAGCATTTTTTTCTGACATGTTTTTTCTTGTATTGTATTGTTAAATATGAGGCTAATTCAGGAAATAAGGTTCAGCATTTTACCTAATCAAATTTCTCTAAAGCTGGCCATACACTAGAGTGTTTATTGGTCTGCGCATCCAGTTATTGGGAGATGAGACCAATGATCACTGTAAAGAAATCATGTAGTAGGTGGGCATTTCAAATAAATGGACTCTCTACCTCCACCTACTGGCTGGCTTTTCCCCATATCGCCGACTCCATCATTTTCACATAGTTGCTGACTGCAGCATGGGGGTGGAGCGTAAGAACATAATTTATGCAAATCTCTGCTGAAGCCCCACCTCCTGTCTAATCATAGCTGCCATTCTTAGGGTTATTAAGACTGAGGTGGGAATTGATGTCGGCAAGCCCTGCCCATCCTTAGCAACGCTTGCGTCTCCTTTCTGTGACCAATAATCGCTCTACTTCAGGCCTGACCAACTTGTAGTTATGCCAGGTGTTTTGAAACTACAAGTCCCATCCTACTTTAACCGCACAGGCATAGCGGATACCTGACAAAGCATTGTGGGAATTGTAGTTTCACAACACCCGGTTGACCAGGCTTGCTCTAATGTATATCCAGCTGGATTGTGAATTTAAGCAATGGAGGAAGGTTGTCTTTAAAATTAGATTAGGTGGAATCACTAGGTAAATATACATTATAAATTTAATCCAGATTTGTGTATTGTTTACCTCTAAATCCGGTTCCTCTACATCTACAGTCACCTTTGCAGAGAGGTCACTATGTTGGTTAAATGTGTAGTCAGACTTGTGGTTGAGTGATATAACTAGTGACATCACTGTGATAAGCTCCATCTCCAGAGGGTGGATAATCATATAAATGTTTCCTAATATTCCTTAAATAGTTTTTTAATGACGTTAGTCATCCGTAGCGGCACAATGAGCAGTGAGTTTCTGAAAGGACTAATTTTAGAATCAGCGACTAGTTCTAATTTTAGACTGATAAGTGTTCTCTCGCTCATTGAATTGATACTTATGGGACAGCAAGGCATCTGAGAGTTATGATCATGGCCTGAGTCACGCTGTGTCACTCCTCTCCGTAACGAGCGTCTGAAGGAGCACAAAAAGGTGGAACGATTCCCCGGCAGACGCCACCCTGATTTTTCCTGATCGGTATCTGCTGGATGTAAGAGAGAGAAAGCACTCGCTGTGACTAATGCAGAATATATTCAGGACTTGTCTTCAGAACTCGGCAGCTTCATGAGTTAGATGTAGGCCAAAGGTTATTAAAGAAATAGCTGTCACTGCAATAACTGACCTGCCCAAGGTAGAATTCCAACGATGGGTAATATTGCACCTGGCAACAGATTTTCTACTCTGAAAACATGGGTCTGTTGTCCATAGCAACCATTATTAGCTTAAATTTTATTATATTTATTGTTTAATTAACAAGTTTTTATGTAGCATGATTACATAGCGCTTTACAGAGAATATTTCACATTTGTCCCTGCCCCATTGGAGCTACATTCAAAGGTCCCTAACACATACACACAATAATTTATTCAGCAGCCATTAACCTACCAGCATGGTTTATTGGCATGTGAGAGAAAAGTGGAGCACCCAGAGGAAACCCACATAGACACAGGGAGAGCATACACTCTCTACACAGATCAGGTCTAGTCCAGGAATCAAACTCGTGACCTCAGCGTGGTGAGACACAATGCTATTTACTGAGCCACCGCGCTAACAACATATTTTGAAGAATTATTCTTTTATGCAAACTTAGAAACTTCTTAGGGGAAGGTTCAACTCATTTATCCCCGATTTCCATCTACTAAGATAACAACTGCACGTGGGCAACATAGCTGATAACCAATAAGGGGTATTGCACATTGTGATGCTGAATTTAATGCTGTATCAGTAATGATTATCATTATTATTGTTTATTTATAGGGCATCACATGGTATCTGCATCGCTGTATAAAGGCAATAGTCACATATACAACACAATTAACAGACAGGGTACAAGTTAAAATAAATAAGGAATACAATACAAGTACATGAGCAAAAATAAAATCCAGCACAAAAATAGCACAACAATATGTATGGGAGATAGAGATGCAGGAGATGTGTGTAGGAGCAGATGAATAAGGAGAGAGATAATATGTATGGA
>WWET01000020.1:1767168-1793757 GCA_011038615.1 Limnodynastes dumerilii
TTTAGTTCCTCTAGCCTTTCTTGGTATGATGTGTGACACAGGCCATGGACCATTTTAGTTGCTCTTCTTTGCACGGTCTCTAATGTATTTATGTCCTTCTGGAGATATGGTGTCCAGACTGAGCACAGTATTCTAAGTGAGGCTTTACCATTAGATCACTACTTCTCTTTTTCTGCTACTAATAACTCTTCCTATGCAACCAAGCATCGGACTTCCCTTCCTCATTGCTTTGTTACATTGCTTGGCTACCTTTATGTCACATGAAATTGTGACTTCTAGATCCAACTTGCGTGAAACCATCATACAATCCTGACTGATCTATATCGTGAAAGAATTATTCAAATAAAATAACTAATCACAGCAAATTCAAATGAAAGAAAAAAAAATTTACAGCATAAACCTTGGTTTCATAAATGGAAAATGCTTATGGTAAACCCTATGTCACATAATGTTTGAATAAATTCATTGGTTATAAAACAGAAGGTGGCAACCAATCAGATTGTGTCATTATAGGACACAAAAGCCAACGTATAAATGGCTGCATTTGAGAAAGTACACAGTCACTTTATTGGGACTAACTCAATGCGTATTTGTATAAGAGAGACGAGGCATGTCCCTCAGTCATGCAGCTGTGCTTTCTTAGAATCTGCTTGTTTGTTTTTTTGTTCAAATGATTGCAGTGTTTATAAATACCGTATTGAAGAATGTTTAAACCTGTTACATCTTTGTTTCAGGCATGTCGGACGCCCAGTAGAGACGATGCTGGTGTTGACTTGTTAGTCAGTTACTTCCAGCAACTCGGGTTTGTGGAGAATCGGTTCTTTCAACCCACCAGACACTTGGGAATCTTATTCACATGGTAAGTCTACATGGAATATTATGCTGGTCAGATTGCAGTACAGTGCACCTCGGCAGTTAATCCATTGTTTGATTATTCCTTTCCATAACACATAAGTCTTTCTATATTTTAAAACAAATAATGGCTTTTTGGAGGCTTAGATAAAACCATATGCCAGTATTGTTGCTCTTGCAACAAAACTTACATGGATGAATTAAAGTGCTTTTTGTATACATACAGATGGGTGCAGCCATTTTTCTGTATACCAGGGTATGATATTCCTAAAGCAGAGTGGAGACATTCTTTATCAAGTATAAAGCAGCCTGTCTATTCCCCTAGAAAACATGTGACAAAGGCATGAGTTGTGGCTGCCATCTTGTATTCTGAACTAATATTAATATGAATACTTCTTAATGGAGCCAACTATGAACATCACTAAGGCCTTTTTAGGCGGCAACCATTTTGTTTTCTGAAGTTAATATGACCGTCTCAGTCCATGGAGTTTAGTGACTAAATAAGCTGTAATCTCATAAATATCAGTTCAGGGCAGAACATAGCGAACGCCTTCAGTTTTGTGACGATGCATTTTAATGTTCCTGTCAGCAATGACCCTAATGATCTTTTAATCTAGGTATGACTCCTTCACTGGTGTTCCCGTGAGTCAGCCGCATATCTCTCTGGAGAAAGCCAGCATTCTGTTTAACATCAGCGCCCTGTACACACAGATTGGGACTCGCTGTAACCGGCAAACCAAATCAGGGCTGGAGGAAGCCGTCACAATGTTTCAGAAAGCTGCAGGTACGGGACACACGACATAGACCTCCTAAATGTCTCCTTGCATGTAGCCGCGTGTGCAAAAGTGGCTCCCTGTGTGAGACTTACCAGGCATTCTAGACGTAACTACAATGGGAGCAGGAGTTGCAGTCTCACCCCTTCCATCCAGACCCGGGCCCTGTTTCCTTGCTTTGGGGCCCTGAGATGGTGCCCTTTTGCTATGCTAAATGCCAGCTCTCCACCCTAGGTACTATGTGCACTGGTACACCCAAATGTAACCAGACCCTCCAACATAACCCATTCCATTAGGTACAAATAAACCCACTCCTGAGCTTCCAACTGTAACACTCACCGGGTTTAAATAAATGAACTGATATTTTAAAAACTATTTGCCTCTTCAACAAAGGTGGTTACCATAGCAACTGACAGTTGGAAACTGAGGATCAGAGTGTTTTGTACCTAATGGAATGGGTCATGTTGGAGGGTCTGATGTAACCAGTCTCTATATGGGGTAACTGCTGATCTCCCTGTATCTTCTGAAGAAGCAGTAACAGAATCATCGATCAGATTAATAGTTTAACCTTCTCATTGCTGTGTCTTTTATCTTAGATCTATGCAGATATGTTATGTAACGGCTGTGTTTGGGGTTTCGGGCCTGAGTGAATAAGGTGGTTTATAATTCACTTGCTGTTCTAAACACTATTCCTAGAAATTATTTAATCCACTGCAGATTAGACTTGCCAGTAAGGATCGCCTCTATTCTATGGGCTTGAATTACTAAACTGCGAAAAAAGGTGGAGAGAAAGTGGAGATGTTGCCCATAGCAACCAATCAGATTCTAGCTGACATTCTCCAGTATGTAATAGGAAAGTGAGAGCTAGGCTCTGATTGGTTGTTATGGGAAACATCTCTACTTTTCATTTTTTGCAGTTTTTTGTGATTTTTGACTTTCCACAGAACATCCATCGGTCGGCACGTCTGTTGGCGCCCGGCATCTGCGCAGCCAATGAGCACAAATTTACCCCCACCCATAGTTGCTTAAGAGGCCCGGCTGTGTTTAGGTCTCCCGCTGTCTGTGTGCCTGCTGCTGTTCACTACAACCTTACAAAAAATGTGCTGTAACCTATAGCAACCAGTATAATATTATGTCATCACTGCACAGAGACTTTATTAATACATTGTTCCATGATCAGACTTCTTAATTACAATGAAATATTGGGACATGAAAAATAATGTTAATAACAAAAAAAAAAATAGACTGAGTATAAATCCGAATTTTGATGAATTGATTATTCCCTTGGTCCTGGCTGCAGTAAATACACCGCATGTAATCTGTGTGCTTTCTATGAGTTCTGTAACCAGTCTTTATATGGGGTAACTGCTGATCTCCCTGTATCTTCTGAAGAAGCAGTAACAGAATCATCGATCAGATTAATAGTTTAACCTTCCCATTGCTGTGTCTGTTATCTTAGATCTATGCAGATATGTTATGCAACGGCTGTGTTTGGGGTTTCGGGCCTGAGTGAATAAGGTGGTTAATAATTCACTTGCTGTTCTAAACACTATTCCTAGAAATGAATTAATCCACTGCAGATTAGACTTGCCAGTAAGGATCGCCTCTATTCTATGGGCTTGATTTACTAAACTGCGAAAAAAGGAAAAAGTGGAGATGTTGCCCATAGCAACCAATCAGATTCTAGCTGACATTCTCCAGTATGTAATAGGAAAATGAGAGCTAGAATCTGATTGGTTGTTAAGGGAAACGTCTCTACTTTTCATTTTTTGCAGTTTTTTGTGATTTTTGACTTTCCACAGAACATCCATCGGTAGGCACGTCTGTTGGTGCCCGGCATCTGCGCAGCCAGTGAGCACAAATTTACCCCCACCCATAGTTGTTTGAGACCCGGCTGTGTTTAGGTCTCCTGCTGTCTGTGTGCCTGCTGCTGTTCACTACAACCTCACAAAAAAATGTGCTGTAACCTATAGCAACCAGTATAATATTATGTCATCACTGCACAGAGACTTTATTAATACATTGTTCCATGATCAGACTTCTTAATTACAATGAAATGTAAAATATTAATGTTAATAACAAAAAAAAATAATAGACTGAGTATAAATCCGAATTTTGATGAATTGAATATTCCCTTGGTCCTGGCTGCAGTAAATACACCGCATGTAATCTGTGTGCTTTCTATGAGTTCTTTCACACATCAGACTCGTAGTAACAAGAGGAATACAATGACACCCTCGGGGTGGAAGAGAATAAATGATTACTGGATTATACTTGTCAGTTCTGATTTAAAGATCTTGTGGCCTTGAAGGGAAGGTGGTTACAGGTTATTAGTAGTAGTCGGGGACGCTGATCCAGAGTTTGAAAGTAAGTGTAAATGTAGACCTGGACAAAGCCGTATTGCAGTATCAGGGGTGCAAATGAATGTTAATTCCTTTGCATGCAGGGAGAACACTACAAATCAAACTTACTCTCTGCATGACATTGTTTAATCTTTCAGTTAGAGTTGAGCTGGAAAGTGTCACCTCTAATTCCGTTTTCACCTTTTCAATTGGCTTTCCGTCACGGTTTAACATGGTTTTGTTCAGGTCTAAACTTGCACCTGTTTTGCCCTTACTCAAAAACTGGATTGGGCCCTAAAATGTGCAAAAGGTGATCGAAAGAAAGGAGAATGGGATCCAGCTTTAAACGATCTGCGAGTATTCAGATAATGGATTCCGGTCAGTGATTAAGCCTTGCGTTTGGAATGGAAGCAGTGGTTTTATGTCCTGCTGGTTAATGATTGTGTGTCTGACCTTTATGCCATCAGTCTCTCCTTCTATAGATGTTAGCAGCAAATCCAGCTAAGAGTCAAATTTGCACCCTGACAAACCATGTGTGGATGCAAGGTAGATGATTGACATGTTGTTCCATGCAGGAAAAAGGCTGCCTGCCTTTGCCTACATTATGTGTAGAAAACATACTTGACTTTTTTATTGTTTCAATTAGAGTTGCACTTTGGATATGCTTATTACAAACTCTAAATTAAATACCCCTTTTTGGAGTGCAACGTGGCTTTACCAGGGTGTAAAAACTGAATCTTTTAATTGCATTTAGACTTCACATTGAGCCAGGGGCCAGATTTACTATGCTGTGGGTTTGGAAAAGTGGAGTTGTTGCCCATAGCAACCAATCAGATTCTAGCTCTTATTTTCCTACGACATACTAGAGAATGTCATCTAGAATCGAATTGGTTGCTATGGGCAACATCTCCACTTTTACAAACCCGCAGCTTAGTAAATCTGGCCCCAGGAACATGCCAAGGGAGAATACTTTGCTTATTGCACACAGATACTGACCAGCTTTACTATCACACTGTTATTTAGACTTGGGCTGGGACACATCACCTCTCAACTCTAATACTGTTTGCAGCAGATGACATTTGACTCCCCCTGCAATCAACATGGTTTAGCCCAGGAGTAACTTTCCTCTCAGGCCCCAAATTATGAATTGCTATGTCGTGCCCAGGGCTGACCAGACCCCTAAATTCAGCCCTGTCTCCTGTATGTGTGATATAAAAAGAGCTGTGACAGCAGATGCACTGACGGGGAACGGCAGGGTCCTTTTTAAGCTTCACACAGCCCATATCTGCAGCTGCAAGTCTTCTGTCATTCATTGATTGCATGGAACTCGTCTGACTGGTTCCAATAAGAGTCCTGGAGCTATTCCCTGCTGTTTACTCGGTGTGTTTGAAATGACTTCGCTGCGTGGGACTGCCTGATCCTGTGTGAGAGAATCCAAATCATTTATTGGATGTTTGGTTTCCAGGGTGCAAAATACATGCTGCTCAGCAGGGGAAATGAAAGTGTGTCTGTGATTAGCACACCTGGGACAGGTACTTATCACCCGAGCACAGCGGGAGCAGCCATTTTCCAGGCAGAGCCATTGTTAGCTGTTCTTTTAGAAATTGGTGAGTTCACTGAGGTAACAAGTAAATGGCCGAACAAAATGGCTGCCGTTGTAGCCCATAGCAACTAGTCAAGGAGAGAATCATAGTGGTTGCTATCAGCCAACAACCAAATGTCTCAACATAGTCTAAACTGTTTAATGTGATTAGTATAGATAAGATTACACAGATAACCACTCTCCCTCGTGCACACACTTCTGATAGCCAGACCTTTGTGTGAATATAAAATGGAGGCATGTCAGAAATCTGTATCAGAACGCATAGAGCAGGCCTGGCCAACCTCTGGCTCTCCAGGTGTTGTGAAACTACAACTCCCAGCATGCTTGGGCATAGCTGATAACTGACAAAGCATGCTGAGAGTTGTAGTTTCACAACACCTGGAGAGCCACAGGCTGGCCAGGCCTGGCATAGTGGATTGGGTGAGGATTGGTTCGCTCAAAGACGTGTGTGTGCAGGACTCAAGTACGGACTGAGGGCCGGATTTAGAGTTAATAACGTCAGTCGAATTCCACAAGCTGCTTGCGGAATTGGGCTGATTTTCTGGCATGATGTTACAGTACGGAATTTAGTTCCGTTTACCTAAAGATCCGTCCGTCAGGGTGGCGCATTCCTCTCTGCCCGCCTAAACTCCGTAAGGTGGGCGAGGGAAGGGGGTATTTGGCAATTAATTTTACAGTTTGGGTAGGGTTTAACATTTTCATGCGGATCAGTAGTCGTACGGACCACTGATCCGCATGACAGACTTGGGCAACCTAACTGAGAAATTAGGATTACCTGGAACTGGTTCAAAGTTTTTATCTACTAGTTAAAAGTGTGATATTGAAATGATTTCCTTTCATTGCTTCGGTGGTTCGCTCTCCTCACACACACCACCTGCACCCGCCCCTCTTCTGCCACTGCCCAGCCTACCCCCAGGGACACAATGCTCATTGGCCCATCCCCCTGTTGCTCTTTTATAAAGGTGAGCAGCAGCGTTAGCCTGTTATATAATAGATAGGAGTGGGTCTATAGAAATACAAACATTGCTCATTGCATAAATATTAAAATAAACCTGTCATAACCCCATAAAACTACACAGATGTTTTTAAAAGCATTTATCAGCTACTTGATGATAGGTTATAAACAGAAATTAATTTATTCATTCATGGTGGCAGGTGTAGGTTTATGGTTTATTATAGTACTAGAAATACATGATGGCTTTAATTTATGTATTGTAATTGCAAATATTGCTGTTTGAGTGCATTGTTGGATTAAAACTAGAGGAGGTGTGGCCAACAGGTAGGAGGTGTGGCTAGCATTGTGTAGGCGTGGCCTTACCTGTAACCAACCACCTAGATCTCTCTAACTGCTTTCCCTTATTTAATTGCTGTAATATAAGGGGTGGACTGAGAAATATAGGATAGGTTTTTATACGGATGAAATGCATTTATTTAATACTTAGGGGAATATATTACAGTAGTACCAATCCGCTTCCTTTTTCCATTGTAACCATGAGGGGTACCAGGAAAATATGCAATATGCTTTTTCGAGACAAGATATACTCACAGGGGGCTGGATCCAGAATTAAGAAAGTGCTTGAGATGAGTTACTCCTGGGCTAAACCATGGTGATTGCAGGGGAGTCATATTTAATCTGCTGCAAACAGTATTAGAGTTGAGAGGTGATGTTTCCTATCCCAAGTCTAAATAACAGTGTGATAGTAACGCTGGTCAGTATCTGTGTGCAGTAAGCAATTCAAAGATATATCCCCGAATGCAAAGGATACAATTACCATTACATTACATGCCCCTGAAATCGACATGGTTTAGCCCAGGAGTAACTCATTTCAAGCACTTACTAAAGTCTGGATCCAGCACAGGGTGGGTATCCAGTAAACTGGGTGGAGTGATCGGTCCTGGTGGTGGGTGACACAGTGAAGACTTTGTACCACCATCGGGGAGATTACCTATGTTGGGGAGCTGCATACGCATAACAGAAGTACCCATGTATGTGAAGGGGATAGGAAGAGGCTGGAGATCGGGGTAGCCCTGTAAAAGGACAGTTCATTGGCAATCTGGTCATGCACACTCCTGTGGTGGTGTGGAAACCCCCTCTATAAATCCTTCATGATCACAGGGAGATGAATTATTCAGTGTCTAAGCATTGTCCTGTCTGTATTCTGGTCTAGAGGTTTACACAAGTACTAAAGCAGCAAAACATAAGGCTCTTTATTCTATGTATATAACACAGATATTTCTTTGCATCTCACCCGCTAACTGAATGCTAATGCCCAGTGATGTAACTACAGGAGGGGGGGTGCAAGAGGTGAGGGGGCTAAGGGGCCCAGAGGGACAACAGCTCCCCCTGCACTGTAAGCAAACGGTCAGCCTCTGACAGCTTTTATCATACAGCCCCACCCAGTTCTACCCCCACCTGGCCCTGCCTAGTCCCACCTAATCCAGACTCGGGGCCCCACTGTCTTGTTATAGGGCCCGTTTCTGTCCGCTTAAGCCCCTGCTGATGCCTAACACATTCAGTGCCTGATCCACCAATAGGCTCTCTAGTTTGGCACACGACTTCAGGGGTGCACCATCACAAGATCAATAGTGGTGCCTGGAACCTGGACATCATGCTTCTCTTCTACAGATTATGTGGTAATAACTGGATGCTGTAATGAAGACTTTTCACGGTCACATCGTTTGACACGTCCGCCCCTTGTCTTTCCAGGCGTCCTCAGCTATCTCAAAGAAACCTTCACCCACACCCCGAGCTACGACATGAGCCCGGCCATGTTGGGAGCCCTCATCAAGATGCTCATGGCCGAAGCCCACGAGTGCTACTTCGAGAAGCTGATCCTGTCGGGGGTCCAGAATGAATTCTGCACCTTGGTGAAGGTGGCACAGGAGGCAGCCAAGGTATTTGTAGCGTCCGGGCTGTGTCATAAGAAATGATGCAATGTGTGCAGGTATCCCGGCAACGGGCGCCCCGTTGTTTGTGTACACATAGATGGAATCTGGTGTTTGCTTATTGCTAGTGCTGTTATCTAGTAAGTTTTATCCGTGTGAGCAGTGGAAGTTTTGATAATGCTGGTTAACACCGTCCATTCTACCATAAACCGCGGAGTCTCGTTGTCTATTGTTGTTCTGCACACTGCGGTGTCCATACTTTGGGTACATGATGTATTGATAACAGGGAGGATTAAGAACGCACCTGAGCTGTGATATCACTGTGTTCCCCCTTCTTCCATGTTACCATGACCTGCTGAGAGTGTATCTGTGTCTGACAGGCAGACAATCTGTATCATGTCTGCTGTGTGCACCACAATATCCCCCCCCCTCCTTCTTTCCCTGCCATCACATGACATAAGTCATGTGATCCAGTGGCAGCCATATTGGCTTTCTTTATCAAGGTTACTATGATATTTAGGAGGATAGCTTGGAATAATGCTTAAAATATACTTCACCTGCTACTTAAGCAACCCCCTCCTCCTAATTTATGAACCACTTTCCATCTCTGTTTAATATTTAACACATAGGGCCCGATCAAATGCATAAGAATGGATTATGTTCGTTAACCTCCGCAACAGATCCTAGTGTACATTATTTGTGATCCTATAATTCTGTATGTACCCTTGCTCCCCTCGCACATATGGACCTTTCGCATTCAGAAGCCAACCTTAAGTTTCCAAAGGTGGAAGGGTCTCGTATGCAGGGCCACCTTCGGAAAATGCGGGCCTCCGCCCCATGTGATGTCATTGGGGACATCACATAGGGGCGGGGTACCGCGGACCTGCTCTAACGGCAGGCCAGCTACTCGGCGGGCCCCCATAAGCTTCGGGTCCCCACTGATGGCAGCCCTGCTTGTGTGGAATTCAGAATCATAGCCAAGACCTTACTGTACAAACTGCAAGTGTCTCTCATTGCCGACGGAGATCAGCGTACGCATCAGAAGGCAGCATCGGTCGTACCTATGTATTTAATGTGTGCGCAGTAGGAACGCACACAGTTGACATGTGTCGTTCTTATGTCTAGATCCAGTCCATAAAGAGCAGCTTTTACATTCCTTGTTGCCTTTTCTTGCAGGTCAGTGAGGTCTATCTACAAGTCTTCAATGCTATGAAGCAAGCCCCCATCAATGAGAATGTCCCCTATTCTTGGACCGTCATGGCACAGATAAAAGCTGAGCATTACAAAGGCCTGGCTCATTACTTTGTGGCAATCCTTCTCATTGATCACCAGTGTAAGTGCAGAATCTCTCGTTGGTATGTTAAGAATATACTGCAGGCTTTTCCAACTCGCGGCTGCCGAGCTGTTGTGGAACTACGACCGGCCAATCAGGATCTCTTGCAGAGCGGAGCATGCTGGGAGTTCCACATCAGCTTTAGCTCCACCAGTTAAAGTCCTCCATCTTGTTGCTATAATAAATGCAATTAATGGAGAATTTCTCCCCCTTAGTGGCGCTGCGTGATGATGAAGATAAGCAGGAGAAGGCTTTGTTACAGCTATATGACCACATACCCGATGGACTGACCGCCACAAAAATCCTGAAAGACACACAGCAACGTACACAACTGGGTAAGCTTGGTCAAATGTTACTCCAATATAATGAAGAGTCTCGCGTAGTTCTGAACCTTGCTATGAGTTCAGTGCAGACTCCTTTCAAGCTGTGGGAAAGGAAATTTGGAAATGTTTCCCATAGCAACCAATCAGAATCTAGCTCTCACTTTGCTATTACATACTAGAAAATGTCAGCTAGAATCTGATTGGTTGCTATGGGCAACATCTCCATTTTTCCTTTCCCGCAGGTTAGTAAATGTAGCCTTATGTCTTATATATAGTTCAGTCTCCTGAAAAACTCAAGGCCTCGCTGTCTAATCTGTGATCTGTAGCTGGTTTCACAACTGCCTTTTGAATGCCTTGTTTTCTAGTTACATTATGAGTTGGTAAAGAATGTATAGGCACCAGCTCCTGCTTTTATTATGTCTCTGCATTTGTTTATTGCTCACATATTTCTGACAGGTGCCTTCCAACAAACATAAATAGTACTCACATTCCTCAGTCCAGGAATTAATGGGAGGCCAATTATAACCTGTAACAATTATTAACGCTTATTTATATAGCGCCACAAATTATCCACAGCACTTTACAGATAACATTAGACATTCACATCAGGCCTTGCCTTATTGGAGCTACCAACTAAGTTCCCTAACGCAGACACACACTTGAGTCACCCGGAGGAAACCCAAGCAGACACGCTGAGAACATACAAACGCCACACTGGTGAGGCCTAGTCCAGGAGTCGAACTCATGATCTCTGTACTGTGAGACACAAGTGCTACTAATTGGAAAGTGGAAGTGAAAGGCTTAGAATAACTGTCATTGTACATATAGACTCTTCTAGGGGTTGAAGTGTGCGCAGAGATAACTATCTGCAAAGAGGAATAGCTGGGTACACATTGGAGGGTTATTTGACGATTATGTGCCAATCACACAATAACAGTCAGTTAGCTCTGACGTCTTACCCGTATGAACTGTCCCATGATACTGCAGAATCATCACATCGTGAGATTTGATTTTTAGAATAGTCTTCAGTGTGTACACTGGCCAGACCTTCAGTGCAACGATTCCCTTTCAACTTCCTGCAGTAGCCCCCCCCTTGTTGGTATACATATCGGTGCATCAGTAGGTTTAGGGACCATTTTACACAGTCATTTTGCTTTGCCTAATCAGCACTTTAAATCATAATTCAAATCTTATAGTAATATTGTGACTCAAATCTTATACCAATATCGTAACGTTGGCACACTGGCAATGTGTGCCCGGCTTTAAGTTGGGCACACACTTGCTCAATCGTCTTCAGATCCAACTCCAGACCAGACTGTTTACACAATCCTACATCAGACCCAGGTCACAGATACAACAACCAATCCATGATACGCACTTGTCCAATGTTAAAGGAGATCTCCCACCTGCATCTGCTGAACAATGGCCTCCCTGCACCAATCTTCTCCAGAGCACCTATCTCTCACACACACACGCGCACACAAAGGCGGAGCTGAATAAAGTCCGAATCAGTAGAAAAATGAAAAATCAGACGGAGGAACTTACACATTTGTAAATCGGTCAGGTAACCGCTGGTCAGGTTTTCAGATTTTTAAGCAGGTTTAAAAATGATTTGTCCTGACCGGGCAACCAGGATTGGATGTTATGAACGGTCATGTGAGTATACACATTTATCCAATGTCTGACCAACCAGAGGGTGAGAGATCAGATTGGACGAGAATTGGATAAGTGTGTACCCAGCTTACAGCTTAAGAGCTATCCTGTAGGAATGTTATGCGTTGTTCAGCTATGCAGGGAACTGAATACTCTTAATTGCGTTCTTTCAAGTATGTGTTGCAATGAATGCTCTGCATAATATCCATTCCCCGTGTCTCTGTTTATAGTAATATTAATGTGTCACAGTACCACCCTGTGTAACACAATGTGCAAGCTCCTGGCTGCGCCCTGTTATACAGGACATAGTTCACATTCTTGTTTGCTTTAGGACAATAGAGAAATCACTGTAAACTGGTCAGCCAATAGCAAGGCTGTCTCCTAATCTTAATACAGCTTACACTGAAACCAGTCATTTAGCATGCGTATAGTCCTTTCCTAGTTTGCTTATAATCAGATTGTTTTTATTGTTTTGTTTGTGACTTTTGTGTAGGAAAGGCACATTTATCGAAATCCACCGCATGTCACGAAGAATCTCTGCGGTTATCCAGCCAGTGCTACAATCTAAAACAGATCGATGTGCTGCAGGACATACTGTCCGCCTTCCACAAGAGGGCGCTGCTCAAGTACTCCCAGCACCAGAAAGAAGACGATTTCCTTGGGTTAATGGTGGCGCCTGAAATCATCAGTAAGGGGAATCCTCTGTAACCAAACTAAATTACATTCCATAGTTACCCCGCCTCAAAAAAAATAATTATAATCCATAAATGGTAAATGTAGAATAATCACATGAGACATGGTTTTTGAATATGAGCCATAAACCAGTGTTACTCTAACATTCCCCTGCAGCTGTTAAAAGTATACTATTTAATGCAATCACTGCCTCAAGCCCTGAGCATTACTAAGAGTGGGCGGGGCCTCATTATGTCAAGTCCCATCCCATGCTTAGTAACACTGGATGGGGTGGGTGTGTACTTCAGGCTGTGATTTGCATAAACCACACCCCTAAACCCAACCCCCATGCTGCAGTCTCACAAGAAGTCAGCAATTATGCCCTAGTCTTAGAATTCAGGGGATACCTTGCAGTATATAGCTAGCAGTAAACCCTTAATGATTCTCAATGTTATGTATTCACTCCCGCAGGTAAGACCGAATACAAGGGAGAAATGATCTCGCCTCCACTCTCCAGAATAAAAGTTGTTGACTTCTTTCAGCGACTGGTAAGTAATATCTGGACCGATGTGAGTCTGGCTTGAACCCGTAGTTAAAGTATTCAACCATTTATTCCCTGCTATAAATTTCCGGATAGGATGCACATTTGTGGCAATCTGATGCATGTTGGGTGAGTTGACTCATTGGATTTTGGATCTGACTTTTAGGGCCCCTTATCAGTATTCTCAGCAAAGCAGAGGTGGACTGCCCCCAGGAAGGTTTGCCTCACTCTTGAAGATGGAGATTTGGGGTTCATTTTGAAAGGCGACTGTCCTGTCCAAATCACTTCACTGGATCCTCTGTGTCCTGTGTCTGTAAGTACAATGTTTACCTGTGCTATTGTACTATGAGCAATGTGAGAATGTATGTAGAGAAATACAAGGCACAGTCCTTCTATGGGAGTTCTATAGAGCCACATCTACAATCAGCATGTTGGCATTTTCATGGGGGTTATATACAATGGTGCTATCATTTTATTAGAACACTAGAATTGCCCGTTTACACCTTCACATTATTAATACCATACTGCAAAGCTGCTTTACAATCTGTACATTTTTTGCTAATAATGGGCTGGATCCAGACTTAAGAAGGAGATTGAAAACAAGAGAGGAAAGTTACTCCTGGGCTAAACCATGGTGATTGCAGGGGAGTCATATATCACCTGTTGCAAACAGTATTAGAGTTGAGAGGTGATGTTTCCTATCCCAAGTCTAAATTACAGTGTGATAGTAAAGCTGGTCAGTGTCTGTGTGCAGTAAGCAATTCAAAGATATATCCCTGCATGCACAGAATACAATTACCTTGACTCCCCCCTGCAATCAACATGGTTTAGCCCAGGTATAACCTTCCTCTCTTAGGGCCATATTCAGAGCTCCGAGCGCATTGCATATGCACCCAGAGTTTTCCGATTTGTGCTACTGTGGATGCGCAGTAATTTTCTAACGTCATCTACGTTTCTTGTATGCTCTGAATACGGCTCGATACAGCCTAGTGTCATTTATGGACAAAATAAGCTCTGCCCTGTTGTGCAAAGTATACCTACAACGGACCTTATTTGCTCAAACCACACCCTCTTTTCCATAAGCCCAGCCCCTTTTGCAACCAACAATTTGGGATCGTTCCTACTAAATTGAGATGTGATGTCATTCAGATCCATCCAGTGAATGGGCTCTCTGTTTTAAAGTTCTGCCCAACATACACTAACGAGGTCCACCCTGGACAACAACCCCCTAAGTCTCATGGGGTCCAATGTTACCACTCCGTTAAGTTTTCTTCCAAATCACTCATTCAAATTAAGCCCCACCCCCTTTCCAGCTAAACACTGCCCACAACCGACCTTATTTGTACAAACCACATCCTGCTTCCCATTAGCCCTGCCCCTTTTACAGTTTTGGGGGTTGATTTTTGGAGTTGAAACCCCACCAGTATTTTTAGTTGGATAATGAAGTGTATGTGTGCCAAGTGTCTTCTAGAGTCATTAAGCCACATAGGAGCCTATGAAGAACACACACACGTATAGATATGTTTATATCAGTAAGATAACTCGGTGATCTGATGTTTCTATAGGAAACCTCTCTAGAATGTTTTATAGCACAGTAGCTAACATTGTTGACTCACAGAGCTACTGCCAGGAGTGAATTCCTGCTAGCGCCTTATCTGTCTGTAGGTTTTATGCTTTTATGTCTTGCGTATATTGGTTTTATGGTTAACCAATATAATAACAGCGCTGGGTTATATTGTGGCCCTATGTAAATGAGTAGTAATAAAAAATGCAAAAATCGCTTTGAGACTTTTTTTCCTTGAAAACAAATACTGGGAGCTTGAAATTAAGAGAGGAAAGTTACACCTGGGCAATACCATGTTTATTTCAGGGGGAGTCAAGTTAATTGTATTCTATGCATGCAGGGAGAATACTTTGTGTCACTTGCACACTGTTATTTAGACTTGGGCTGGGAAACATCACCTCTCAACTCTAATACTGTTTGCAACAAATGAAACATGACTTCCCCCTGCAATTACCATGGTTTTGCCCAGGAGTAACTTTCCTCTGTTATTTGCAAACTCTGAATCAGGTCCCTAGGTCTGGATTTAGTTACGTAGGTTTCGTCTTACGAAATTGAGCTACTACGCATGCATAGTAAGTAAGCTACTATGCATGCGTAATAGCTCAATTCAACCATAGTCTTTAGGTGTATGGGATCCTGATCACACAGGTAACTTTAAATGTCTTTCTGTTCCAGGCAGCGGGTGTGAAAGAGGGAGATTACATTGTGTCTGTGCAAGACAGGGACTGCAAGTGGTGCTCTATAAACGAGGTGATGGACATGCTGAAAGGGATCGATGAAGAAGGCAGAGAGATCAGAGTGGTCAGTCTCCAGGATCAGACATCCAGTATGGTACGTACATAGCCCGTCTCTAGTGTTATCATCACTCTGGCATGTGCCATCAATAAGGGAGAGACAGAGCTAGAGACGAAGGGTAAAACGGATGTAGACAGGAGTGGAATGTGACCGGCTTGAGCCCCATAGCGAGGAGGCGGGGCCTGAGTGTGGGTGGGAGGGACTAGGCGGGGCTGCACAGGACGGCTGCCTGATAGAAGTGGTCAGAGACAGTTTAACAGCACTTGGCGCTCCATATGTGCTGAGCGCTACAGCGCCATACATACACTCATAAATGGAGGGCCGAGCACTGTTTTAACCGGTCACCCTCTGAGTGCTTGCTTACAGTGCCGGAGAATCGGCTGCCACAGCCCCTCCCTCTGGTCTACGTAGCTGCCACACCTCTTGCGCCCCCTGCAGTTGCTCACCTAGGTGTAGACCTTAACAAAGCCATGCTGAAGTGCAAGAGAAGGCTACGTTATACTGGGGAAAAAAACTGGATCAGAGATTTCCTATCTCGACTCTAATTGACTAAAATAAACATAAAGCTATGCGGTATGTGGGGTCTATGTGCAAAAGAAAAGTATTTTCCCTCATATTTCAGCTCTGGATCAGCCCTAATATCTCCAGCTGTTGCTCTGTAATAGTTAAGGCCTGGTCCATTCTGTGGCTCTCCAAGTGTTGTGAAACTACAAGTCCCAGTATGTTTTGATGTTATAGGCATAGCTGATTCCTGGCAAAGCAGGTTGGGACTCGTCGTTTCACAACACCTGGAGAGCCACAGGTTGACCAGGCCTGCAATCGAGTATAAAATTAGTCCTTTAGGTCACTGACTATGGCCCAGATTCACCCCCCCGGACGTATTGCACATTTGTCTGTAATTTACTGATAATAGCTACCGTATATACGCAATCTACGTAACAAAACGATACGTAGATTACGTAAAATAGTTACTACGCATACATAGTAGCTATTATTGGTAATTTGAGGACGTATGTGTAATACGTCCGGGTTTGTGAATCCGGCCCATTATCTGTATACTCCGTGTTTTGGGGTGAATCCGGGCCTATATCAGTGTGGAGCAACCCGATGATATACCTATTGATCTTAACAATAAGTTAAATTATAACACATAAATCTGACATCAGCCCAGAGAGCACTGTATGGCTGTTGATATACTCTGATCTATTTCTCTGTACTATGTAAATAAATTCAGAATACCATCCACCTTTCCACATATCAGCTCCTGGGGTTTGGAAGCTATTTTGGACCAAGGGATTAATAAAACCAGTTGTTAATGTAAAGTTTCATTTTCTGTTTCGTCATAACAGCATAATAAAAGCGCCACGTATTCCGCGGGGATGCAGAAGACATACTCGCTGGTCTGTTTAAACATGGATGATGGTGCTAAGACTCAGAAGACGCAAAAGGCAACAAAGAAGATTTCCTTCCTCAGCTGGGGCTTCAGGAACCCCCAAAAAGCCGCCAGCACCCTCTGTCTCCCCTCCGCCAGTGCAGGCAAACCGCAGAGCAGCAATCTCTTCCTTTCAGCGTACGATCCCAAGGGATGTGAAAGTGCTATGTACTAACGTCCACAGAAGGATTCTCTGCTCCCTGTGAAGACTGAAAATGCTACAGAGAGCACTGTGACGGTGATCCTCTGCGCCCACTACAGCTGTGACCATATTTGTAATTTATAAACTCTGATTTTCCTTAAGCAGGAATTATTATTATTATTATTTCATCTCTTTCCTTTCTCGTCATAAGACAGAGAGAGTTTTTTTTGGACTCGGGTGACACTCACTACTGAAAACTACAAAACAAAACTTTAAAATGACTTTATGAAGTGTATGTTGCAGTTTAATGATTCAGTTAGTTGAATTTTTTTTGTTATCAACCATTTAGCAAATTCGGGGCCAAGCAAGTTTGAGAACAGGGATCTCCTGTAATGTAAGTGTAAACAGTTGGAGGAGACTGATTTCTGGCAGTGAGAAGTGACTGCCCTCTGCAGGATTTCAGGAGGTACTGCAAGTAATTGGTGAACGCTTAACAAAATGTTGGCAGTTCATATAAAAATAGACAGGTGGACAGTTTTCAGTTTTATCATTAAGGTTTCTATTCAATAGGAACAATTATTTTTATTTTTTTTATAGATAAGAATTAAAAATGGCTGATGTACACAGACACCTGTCTCTGTTTTACAGTCGGACCAAAAAAAAACATGATACATGTTTCCTTCTCATCACAATGTATCCAAACCTACTAACCCTCATTCTTTCAAATGCTGCTATAGATGAAGAGGTCTCTGCTAAAATAACAGCGTGGATGGAGTCAGGCCATGTGATCTCACCCATAGGCAGGAAGGTGACAAGTGTCTGTGACATTGATCACTATTTTGCATAATGCTGGACTTTTTTTTTTGTGTAAGTTTTATTTATATGTTAATATAGTGTCTATTAGTTATTTGCAAAACAGGGTAGCTGAGTTATGCCACCTGCTTCTGAAGAGATTGTTAGTATAAGTTTAGAATTTTGTGTAGTTGGCACTTGATCGGTGTCACTGGTCTAGGACACGTAAAGGTTCACTTTTTGCAATTAGAGGCGTGTGAAAATTGCTGGGTGATTAATGGGGACGTGGTGTGCATTGTCTATGTAGTACAGGATCCACCTGATGTCAGTTGACCGTCTTCCTTGTAGTAGACAACAAGATCACGTCGCAATGTTTTGAAGGAATAGCCGCAATTGTGTTTTGTGATGTGTCTTGTCTATGGACATGAGAGCGATGCAATCATGCACCCAGTATGCATCCAGCACCTTGCAACCAGTCTGGACCTGATTCAGAGCTGCGATTCCATGTATTTCATGCAGAAGCACAAAGTGAATTTGCACTGTGCATGCACGGAAAGATGGGCAGGAGGCTGCTTCCACTGCTCTGCACTAGTGGATCAAGGCGTTACATGATATTTCAATGAGAAAAAAATTGTTTTTCCTCATTTACTGTAAATAGGTGCAGTAAATAGTGCCTGCGGACCCATAAAACTGTTACCCCATCTCAGGATGGTGTAAGTAGTAGGCACAGGTCCTTTTCAATGGGAAAATAACCCATGTGTAAAAAATAAATAAAAATCTGTGCATAAAAAAAGTAAACATTTTGCTTTTTAAATTTTTTTATTTTAGAAGCAAAACACCTACCATGCTCTAACACTAATGCACCTAAATAAAAAAAAAGCATTTAAACGCATAGGGAACTGGCAGCAGCCTCTGTCTTTATGACTCTAGCGGAGGGGGCGACACATCATCCCCTTTTCCCTACATCTTATTCAGAGTTGCGTGTTTCCGCGCATTTAACTCTGAATCAGGTCCTATGTGTTATCATTTTGCTTTAACTGCAAAATGCTTGAATCTGATCACAACTCTGTACGTGCAATTACCTTTACTGCGCTAAGCACAAGAATGTTTGACATAAACATTGAACTCCACATCCAACAAGGTCCGCTGATGAACTGCTTTTATTATATTGCAAAGCTACAAAAAAAAAAAAACACAGATTCCTCTATTGTTAGGGATCGGAGGACAGATTGTAAATATTTGATAATGGTTTAAGTATTTTTTTTTTAGATTTATATAAGATTGTATATATTTAAAGTGTATTTAAGAATAAATATATATAATAATCCAGCTTGGATCTCTTCCTGCTAACCAGTGCCAGAGAAAAGGGACATTGAACTCTGTTAAAAGGACACCCAGTGCCTACTAATATTATCCAGAGGCACAGTTACCACTAATGGTTGTCACGTGCAATATTTTGTGATTGTTTGCATTGGGAAAAAAATAATAACCACTTATTGAAGTAATGTTTAAATGAGTCCAAGGCGTAATAAATGACCAATTGTTATTATACGTGTGTGCTGTGATTTATTGTACTTACTACACCAGCGAAGTGGGTTGGGACATCCATATGGTGTCCATGGGGGTGAAAGCAATTTGGTAATCAGTTGGCAAAACGTTGTACACTTGGGTTATCCATTGTCTGTTGTAAACACTGCAGTGGGGGATGGTCTAAATAAATGCTGCCAGATTATAAATAGCAGCACTGTAAAACAACAAAGCAATAAAAACAGAAATAGTTCTATTTCTGAACTAAGCAAACAAAGAAACAGAGACTAAAGCTAAAGTTTAACCATGTTCTGCTTCTTTGGAATGATGTTGGGGCTGATCCAGAACTCTACTTACACCATTTTTAATTGCAAATGGAAAGCTAAGCAAAACCTTGCTGCCATGTAAGGGGTTTAAACGAAATTTAGTGGCTTTGCATGCAGGGAAAATACTTTGCTTTTGCACATAGAACTCACATACTGCATAGATCTGTGTGTCTGTTTACAAGAAATGATTGGAAACGTCACCTCCCAATTCTGTATCCACTTGCAGTTCATCATGGTTTTGCCCCCTTAAGCAGGGTGAAGTTTTTAGGGATAATTGACATTTTGCTGCAGTGATGAGCTCACCCACAAGGTGGTGCTATGCAGAAATATGAATGGGAATCCTAGCAGTGAAGAACATGTGTCAGTACACACTGAAGTTTTCTGCAGATATTGCTGATCTTGTAAAATCAGGAGCTCCCAAAAATAAAATCCCACATTGCAATGCAGTTTCAGACAAGTCTGCAGCAACGTGAGACGATACACACTGGGAAGATATCGGCGCTGTCTGATAGCTATAGCGCGACTGGCACAATAATTGTTAGGTAACGCTCCAGTGTGTATCTTGCTTTACTCTCACACTTTGGATCAGCCCCATTGTGTTGGTGTGTACTTTCCACAATCAGGTTACATTCTTAAGAAGGGGTGTGGTTTTAGACACAAGTTTCTGACAGTGGAGAAGCAGCAGCATTCACTTTGTGACTGCTGCAAAATAAGACAGCCTGGATCACGCAAGAGTGAAGATGTGAATGGTGCTTCTTTACCCTAATTCTAACCCTAACTCTCCCCTTCTACTACCATAACGCTTCATCTCCCGAAGTCTAATCCCTAAGCTCTCGTGGTCCATACCTGCAAGCCACCACAGCCTGTCCTGTTGGAAACAGGTACTTTGGCATAACAGGGACTTTCGCTATAAGTATCCTTTCCCAAAAAAAACCAAAAAACAAAAACACTGAATAAAAACCCGTAAGCCAGCTATTGGCTGCATCATTTTCTAAATAATGGCCAGACCGGCAACTGCATCCCTTAGGACAAGACTTTGGCATTGTTTGATCTGATCTTTTGAACTGCCTTAATTTAGCAGTCAAATATGGAACAATGTCAGGAGGACAGATGGTAAAGAAAGAAGAAAATCCAAGCTGCTGGTTTATTGCGTGCAGTGTGGATGCAGGAATCTACATGCTGATCAGGAATTTTAAAACCTTTAATTGTGTGAAATTTAATGTAGCGTGGCTTCAACTTTACCCCACTTATTTGAACCTTTTAGCACCATGCAGTGGTTGGTGATACTATTGTATTATTATTATTATGATTTAGCCACCTTTCCCTCTGTTGTAGAACAATGACTATCTTGAACAGACCTCCACTCACACGACTGTGTAGTACTCTCTCCCCATCAGAGAGATAAGAAAGGTGCAGTGCAATATATAAATCGGGCACTGGTAATATCAGTCTGTGTTGTGACCCAATGTCTGTGTAAAGAATGAATAGACGTTGTTGGCGACGCCTCGTCCTACCACAGCTTCCAGCTGTCCCAGGGAAGCGTTGGACAGCTGCTGGATGCTGGGGAAGCTCTGGAGGAGCAGCTGAGCCTTCACCCTCCCCACACCTGGAATTTTCTGGACGGTCTGGAGAATGCTGGCGTCAGCCAAAGGACAGTGCTTTTTCCCAAGAAAAGGATTGTTTCCTCCTTCTTTGCTTCTCTCTTGTACCTGTAGAGAAGGAACAGGGTGGTTTTACAGGTTTGTTTTTTTTGGTCTTAAGGTCTCCTCTCTGCAGCATTTTCAGAACTGAAGGTTAGCCAGGCACCAGGGTGTGACACGCAATGCAGACAGCTGTAAGGTCGACAGTTATTCTGTCAGTGCTAAATGGTGACGTGTTTAACACAGTGGGAGTCCCTGCCCGGATAGTGGTCTTTCCTATGTAGAGACAACCAAGAGTTCTTTTTCGGCTATCTTTCTTTTCGAATAGCAGCCATTTTGTTTTTCCTGAATGGCCAAGTAAGCCAATCGGCATACTCATCCATTCATTTTCAGAAGCGCCACAGGAGACGTGAGTAACCTCTCTGGGGACTTTAAGTGTTAGGGGGAGGGTTAGGGCCGTGGAAAAGGAGAGGTTAGGATCAGGCTGTGAGGAAGGGAAGGTTAGGGTAGGGTAAGTATTAGGGAAAGGGTTGGGAATATTCAGTGCACCAGAGATCGACTGCTTTGCCTCCTCGAGGCAGACGCAATTGCTTTCCCAGCCAGTTCAGTACTCGCTGGGAGAGATCAGCCACGGTTTGTGATGGGGAACCACACCCTTTTAACATAGGGGGCTGGATCCAGACTTAAGTAAGTGCTTGCAATGAGTTACTCCTGGGCTAAACCATGTTGATTGCAGGGGAGTCATATTTCATCTGTTGCAAACAGTATTAGAGTTGAGAGGTGATGTTTCCTATTCCAAGTCTAAATAACAGTGTGATAGTAAAGCTGGTCAGTATCTGTGTGCAGTAAGCAATTCAAAGATATATCCCTGCATGCACAGAATACAATTAACTTGACTCCCCCTGCAATCAACATGGTTTAGTCCAGGAGCAACTCATTTCAAGCACTTACTTAAGTCTGGATCCAGCCCATGGACCTTATGCTATCACACAGTCATAACTGATGGAATATTGTAATGCTGATGCTGGGTCACAGGTCAGGTCTAAGTCCAGGGAGCAGACACCAGAATTTCACACTGCAAATGCAATACTTAAGTTATGAAATTGCTGCTGGAGTATTGTGATATTGTCAAGTATTTAATGTAATCATATTTTTTTTAATAAAATGGTTCATTTGTATTGATTTAGTGCGTTCACGTTCCAATTAATGTTTCCATACTTTCATAACATTACTTCTAGTATACAATATACTGTCCTACCCTACTCTTGTGCAATGCGTTTAGCGGCTGTGTGCCCACACACTGAATGCCACACTTACATTCCCAGTCCAAGGTACCATTGCAGGTGCTTTTGGTTCATAAGCAGCCTGCTCAGGATCTCGAGACACACAGATAACATATGCGCTGATTTGGATGGTCAAGTTTTTATTTCTGTGGCACTTATGGAAGAGTTACCATGTCATACACATACTGGAGACCTGGTACCCCTGCCTACAAAACAGAAGTCTATTTTATAACCTTGACACACGATCGTATGGTATGGTCTGACTTTGTCAATATACAGACCCATCTATGTGCTACCGATAAGGAAATCATAGAGCCGGATCCAGATCTACATTCCCTTTACGTTTCATCGCGTAGCGTATTTACTAGGCACTCACCCCGGTCGTACGTACTTTGGCCGTTATACACTTTCCAAACCCTACCTTAACTTTATACAGGGCAATTACTGACGTACGTAACGGCTTCACGTACGCAAGTGCCTGAGCGTGCCCAGACTGTACGATTTAAACGCCTCACCCCGCCTCCGAAGCGAAATTACCGGTGTGGTATGGATGTCAAGACCCTTCGTTCGTAGTTACGCTGTTGATACGTAGCTAGTACGTACGTTCAGAGTTACGTGTTGTAACATCTGCCGCGCACATGTGCAGTACATACGAAGCAGCGGTTTTACGTCTCCGGGCTAGCGTAAATACGCTAGCGGACGTGGCTCAGGATCTGGCCCACAGCAACTATCCATTTGTTAATGGGGGGGGGGGGGGGAAAGTTCACAAAAAACACACTGCCATCTGATTACAAACGGCCCTCATTTTATAAGGGAATCATAATCTGGACATCATTGTGGAGAGGAGAGGATAGAACGTCTAATGTGAAAGGATGTGCAGCTTTCTATCATCTCCAAATGATTGTCAAGATCTGGAAAGGAACTTTTCCACTTCTACTTGTTAAGGTTAGAATTAAAAGATAAAATGAAGAGATGCTATAATTAAAGATACCGCCATATCGAAAGATACCACGATGCATAATCAAAATATTAACCAAGAGTCCCAAGACTGCATCAATTATTATGAATATTTTTATGTTGAGGCGTCATGCTGTTTACTTACCAAATGGGTGATAAGCTGAGCTGCTTCGCTCTGATTGGTGACCGGGAGGATGGCCATGCCCAGTTCAAGGACAACGAAACTCTGCACTGGGGGAAAGTACTGCTCACTCAGCCGCGTCTTCTCCACTATAACAAGACCTCGCAGGCTACTCGCCTGTCAGAAGAAACGTAAAATAAATTAAATAACTAACTACGTCCCGCTTCCAGAATCCCGACATGTGGGCATTTTGCATATGCGGAGTGCAGAAAGCGTTTCAGTACAGTGCAAGCTTGCGCTTTTGGCTTTGCGAGAGTGCAGTGGAGAGTATTATTCTGTTAAAAGTAAGATTTGTCAAGTGAACATTGCAAGCAAATTTAATGCACACGCCCCGCATTTCAACACCCTCCCTGCACTTGGATGGCACATGTTCAAATGCACACAGCTTACTGTTGCACACATTAGCGTACACATTTTTTCTACTCGTGCTGTGCTAAAAAAGTGGTCACATGCGCTAAGAGCTATTGAACGTGCACAACTCTACAGAAGGCTTATAGTAAGCACATTACATATCAGGTGCAAAACGTCAACGGGCCCAAAAGCTTTCCAGAGGAATATTGCACATAACAGAACACCTAGAATTTTTTATGTAAGCAACATTTTCGAATCACTGCTTGAGTGATCTATAGGATACACCCAAAGATTTGTACTACAATCTATCACTAGATAAACCAAAGATACAATTTCAAAAGGACCAATTGGGACCATTTTGGGGACTTTGTATAAAGGATAGAAAGAAAAGTATATACAGTGCAATATTATATTCTGCAATGACTGGTTACTTCCACAAGATGGCAGTGCTTCTTAAATAATGGGTTACGGAATACAATATCAGCAATTTATCCATCACCGTGAATTAATATTGGAGACATTTTTATGGTACTCTAAAGAGCGGATTTGAGTTAGGAGCAATCGTGGTGTAAAAATGTAAATAACTTACCTTACGAAAGCAGACAAGTCGACGTTTGTAATAATTTCCAGACACCAAGTCACTCTCCATTATATAGAGTATGCAGGCTCTTTGTGATATGTGAAAGTCCACAAGTCCCAAGCCATCTTCAAACACAAGTTTTACTTTCCCTATTAAATGAGAGGTTCATCTGGTCATCACAAGCAACAAATCTCATTTATTTTCATTGTTTTGCAAAGCACTAGGGAGAAACTGATAAATGGATCTAAATTTAGCCTCTCCTCCAGGAATCAGATCATATGCTGGGTGGGTATAACATAGAAAGTGACGGTAGATAAGAGCCACATGGCCCATCCAGTCTGCCCAGTTGTTTATTTAAACCTATACTGGTCCTAGACCCTATTTACCCTTAATTTAGTTTATATTTATCCCAAGCATGTTTACACTGTTCTAATGTGTTACCTCTACCCCCTCAGATGGGAGAATATTCCACTTATCTATCACCCTTTCATTGAAGTCATTTTTCCATACATTTCCTCTGAATCTACAACCCTCCAGTTTATATTCATGCCCTCCTGTTCTATTACACCTCTTCCCCTGAAAAATGCCCCCTACCTCTAGCCGGTCACAACCCTTGATATATGTGAAAGCTGCAATCATATCCCCCCTCAAAGCCTGGAGGAGAGTGTCAGGACTCGAGCAAGGTAAGTGGAGGAGAGAATCAGGAGCAGTGAGGAAAGAATGGGGAAGTACAGAAGTGAAGAGAGCCAGAGCAGCAAGGACAGAGCAGAGGAGAGAGCAGCGAAGCATAGGGGCGGAGGAGAGAGACAGAAGCAGCAAGGAAAGAGCGAGGAAGCACAGGAGCGGAGGAGAGAGCGGGATAAGCGGAAAGAAAGCAGGAGCATGGATATCGAAATGAATTTCTTTTTTCTTTTATTATAGTCGATTTTTTAAATGACGCCATTATGAACGGGTACCATATCGCACATATAGTCCTTGGCATGATACCCCTGTCGACATAGTGATAATCGTCCAGATACAGAACTCCATCACAGCACCAGAGTTCCGATGCCTGAACACTGCAGGACCCTAAATCCCATGCATAGGCCTTCTGACACCAGGACTCCACCTTAAAATCTCTGCCCTGTCCCCACAGAAAATGTACATAAGATTGGCTTCCAGCACTGAACCATGGCAAAGATACAGACGACATCATGTGGCTCAGTGAGTAGCATATCTGTGTGGAGTTTCTATATTCTCCCCATGTCTGCATGGGTTTCCTCTGGGTGCTCCACATGCCAAAAACATGCTGGTAGGTTAATTGGCTGCTGAATAAATTAACCCTAGCTTGTGTTAGGGACATTAGTTACTCCAATAGGGGCAAGAACTGATGAGAATGTCTAATGTTCTCTGTAAAGTGCTGCGGACAATTTGTGGCACTATATAAATAAGCATTATTATTATTATTATTAATAATAATGAGGCTATTGTAAAATGAACCCCACAACAGTGTTAACTTTACATTTTGTTTGGTACGTAAAGTCTTAAGCAATCTTTCTACTACTGCTGTAATATAATATATATTATATTAACTATACAGCATTATGTATGATAAAATACATATTTCAAGTAGTTGTCAAAAGGTTTAAATGGCAAAGCATAGCAAGTCAGTTATATCTATTCAAACTACCAAAGTGCTTCTATACACAAACCTTCAGAATACAGAGGGGCAGTTACTTATTCTAGAACATGACTACATAACAAGAAAGTGCTTTGGTGGACGGCAAGACCTTCTTCATGGGTGCCATATTTTTCTCAGTTGATTACACAGCTATATCGATATATTAATCGTGGACCGAAACTGGATGATTATTCATTTGCCATCACAATACTCCTCTATCAATGTATTGATGAATACCCTCTTGTATCAGGCTTTGTAAATTTAAAATGACTAAACTGGACACAAGATTAATTACAAAATATAATAAGGTTAATATAGAAAATTGTACTGTGGGAAAATGAAACGGAGCTCTAAAAAAGCTTAAGGGACCGTAAGAAAGAG
>WWET01000021.1:32964-65263 GCA_011038615.1 Limnodynastes dumerilii
GTCATCGCGGGACAGCCAGCAGAGGGTGAGTATTAGTAAATAGCCTGAACGTAGCTCAGAAGTTCTCAGAGAGCAAATTCGAACTTGTCTGAGCTATGTTCAGGCATTCTTAGTAAATAGAGCCCTAAATTTCAGAGCCATAGCGCTCACCACTCTCTTGATTTTTTTTGTGGTTTACTTAAATTAAATATTGTCTTTGAAGAAGGAAATTAATGTTACTGATTTTAGGAATAAGACCTGTCTGTACTGTATATGGATTGTATTTTTTTGCCGATCATAGAACTGTATTTGTCTCTAATGTATATTGGAGCAGGTCAGCTGTTGCATATTCTTGTGCACAATCATTTTGTGTATTTATATCAATATGACAGGACAATGGATAGTGCACACATCCCAAGTTAAGCCACATAATAAGATGCATTCCTATTTGTCATTTAATTTGTGAAAAATTCAAATGCATTCTAATGCCCCAAAAGGATAAAATGTGTTAATCAAATCCATCAATAAATGAATCAATAAATCACATGGCATCACTCCAATAATGCAGTGAGACCTGTGGGGAGACAGACTCCACAGCGCTGCTTAGGCAGTTTATGGTGATCTGAATAAGTTGGGGGTGAGATGGGTAATCTGCGCGCTGCCTGCGGGCCCTTAAGCCGCCGGGCCCCGCAGCAGTTGAACCCTTTGCACCCCCTGTAGTTACGCCCTTGCCCTGAAACAAACACACAGGCCCCCCTGTGGCAGGGCTTGGAAGTTAATTTGGCAAGGTTTGAAAGCACATTGCAGATATATACTGTATTACAGAAGATGTGACCACATGTTATAGGATGTGAATGAGAGGTATAGGGCAGGTTTGGCAAATTTTCACAAAACTTGTCACAGAAAATTGTGTCACTCAGCCAAACTTCAGCTCAGCAATGCAGAAGGCCAGCAGTTCCCACATCTGTGACAAATGTATTTATATGTCCATATGCATATCAAAATACTGTATGCACTGACTCCCCTCTCTTAGGGCCAGATTTACTAAGCTACAGGAAAGAAAAAGTGGAGATTTGCCGACAGCAACCAATCAGATTGTAGCTGACATTTTCTAGTACGTAATAGGAAAGTGAGAGCTAGAATCTGATTACTTGCAATGGGGAGCATCTCCACATTTCCTTTCCGCCAGCTTAGTAAATATGGCCCCAAGTATGAAAGGAGGAAGTCAGGATAAGGTTTATAGGGGCACTATTCTTGATACATTTTGTACCAATCTAGATAGAGAGTTCAATCTATAGTGTAGGTTGTTCATCCTATAACTGCTTTGTTGCAAGGATTATATATAATAGACTGCCCCACCTTACTCTACATACCAATAGAAGTGCTGATTGAGAATAATTGTGCAGCTGACAACTGATAGCGTTATATCAGGGTTGCCAACTATTAAAAGCTTCCATCCAGGAGAACTCGGAAGGAAGCCATAGATTACTGCGAGGGGGCAGGGCTTAATGACGTGATTTTAGCAAATCGTGTCATTAAGCCACGACCCCTGTCAGTCATCCGTGTGATCTCAGGTGTTAAAGTGGTGGGCGGGGGTGTGTTAAAGTGGTGGGCGGGACTTGATGACATCTTCAAGCCCCGCCCATCCCTAGAAATTCTAGCTATTACACGGGTGATCGTTTAGGTGTTGGGGCATGCAGGAGATTTGCCGTCTCTCCCGGGAAACCGGGAGAACGGCCCAAATTTCGGGAGTCTCCTGGATATTCTGGGAAAGTCGGCAACCCTACCCTATATGTATCCTTAAATGTTATCTTAACTGTTTATAATGTTAAATATTTAAAATTATTTAGATTAATAGCAGCTCTGGTAGTAGTGGCAGAATCTTTATTAGTATTGTTTTCATTTTCGCCAGACATCAAGAGCTTTTACTCTGTGTTAGGTACAGAGTAGTAGAAAAGATTCCATTAATTTCCATTGATACTGACAGTGATGATAGTAAACGGAAACCTAACCCAAAAAAGAGAAGAAGCAGAAACTTTAGTAGCTGCAGTGAAAGTGGCTGTTAACAATGATAATTATAATGATGATGATAAAGTGGCTCAGGTAGAAAAAGGGAAACAGAGACACGGCACATTGTGAAAAACCAAAGACAATCATTTTGAAGCACTGCAGAGGTTCTGCTAATCTACTGCCCCGCATGTAGGTGTCATGATCATTTTATTAATCATGGTATCTTTTTACTGCACCTTATGGGACTGATTCCGAGGCTGAAAATAAGAACTTAAAGTTACACCTGGGCTAAACCATGTTGATTTCAGGGGAGTCAAATTTCATTTGTTGCAACAGTATTATAGTTAAAAGGTGATGTTTCCCAGCTCAAGTCTAATTAGCAGTTTAAAAGTGAAGCTGATCAGGTATCTGTGTGCAATAAGTAAAAGCAAAGCATTCTCCCTGCATGCATAGAATAACATTAACTTGACTCCACCTGAAATCAACATGGCTTTGCCCAGGTGTAACTTTAAGTTCTTATTTTCAATCTCTGAATCAGGGCCTATGTGTTTACTTTTGCTGATCACTTGACTTCTTTTAGTTCCCTGAACTTCCTGGTATTCACTCTCTGCGGCAGGCATTAGTTCACAGGTGTGGCTCATTACATTGCTGGAGCTCATTGATCAGCAACTCTATTTAAACCCGTCTCTGACATCACTTCACTATCAGAGCAACAGGTATCCTTGCCTGCTGATATCGCATCCTCGTGTCCTCTCGTGTGTTCTGGCTTCCTGTTTTCAGGTCCTGTCTCTAGTCCTCGGTGAACACCAGGCTTGTGGTTAGACTCTGCGTCTCTGGTCTGGCGTGGTCCGTATAAGGACATGCATTGAGTCCAGTGTATGACAGTAGGAGAGCAGGGCACTTCCCCCTGGTCTCTTATTACGGATTGTGAATCCACCAGCAGGACCGTACCTTAAATATTCTGCAAGGAATTCCTTCTGTGTGCAATACTGAATTGTACGTAAGGGCTTAGCATTATAGTAGACTTTTGTACACAGCGTATGGAAGTCTGCTAAATTTCCTAGGTGTAAATCCAGACCTTTGTGTCAGGCATTGCTTTACCAACTTTCCCACCAAGCATTAAAATCAGTCAAACTCAGTTTGTGAAAATAGTTTACTTTCTAGCTATGAAGCAAACACAGAAGTAAATAATAATGTTTGTGTTAAAGGTACTGAAGGCATTTTTGTTTTTGGATGAATATATCCATATATAGACATAAAAAGTACTTTTACTGTTAAAATAGTTAAAATGCTGCTCCACAATAGTAGGACAATATTTTATGTTGTGGATGGATGTTATTTTCTCAAGTAGACACGTGTATACCTTGATTAGGGTTACAGTCTAAAAGAAGGGGGAAAAAAGCCCTGAAGACTAATAAAATACATTGTTTAAAAAACATGCATTAGGTTATCATAATTCATGCATAAAAGGGCTATTAAGAAACAATCCATAATTAATGTAAAGACTGGAATTAATAGCAAAAACACGAAAATAACAAATTGATTTAGACAAATAACATAAAATTCAGACATTTGGGGTTAATTTTTATCTGGATCCTTTAGCATTGCAAATGAATTTTGTGTACAGAACTGCAAGGTTGTCAGCAGTATAAATCAGTGTAATATCAACCAAGAAAGTAAACAAGACAGATGTTTTCAATTTCACAGTCAAAAAACTCATTCTGTTTTAGTGAGACAGAAAATAAAAATATAGCACTAGTGAAGTAGACAAGGGCGTAAAATGAAAACCTTAAATTGGCTTTGGAGCTGTGTGCCGTTATGAGTGATAAACACTCATAATAATAATCCACATTATCCACATCAAAAAGTCCTGACAGTGATTTCTCTATTTAAGATGCATAAATACAGGCCAGGAGGCCATAAGACTGGTTCTCGATTGAACATCTTTTAAATATGTATACTGTTATTTAACTGTGCACAGATCCTTATTGCCCTATTAATCTTTCTAATTCATTGCAGGTTAGTAACTCTTGTTCTTTCACAACTTTAAACCAGTCCTAATTTACAATCTCCTGAAGTCTTCCAGCTCCCACAAACTACAAATCCCTTAATGACGTTACTACTGACCTTCATGCAGAAAATTTACCAGGTCACTGAGTATCCAATACCCTCCTTGTTACACCACACTTTCATCCATTTATTTTCCACTGACTGTAAGGACTAGTTCTTATTTTAAGTTTATAGCTTTAGTCCCAGAAGCAATTTAAGTACCACCCATTTAACTCTAATATTATCATTGGCAACAATAGATAGCAATATTTTCTGTATTTATGCTACTAGTGACATAGGGCCAGACCTACGCTCATGAAGCGCTCATGTGCGTAGCGTATTTACGCCAGCGTACCTCCGATGCACTCCCCTGGGCACTCCCCCTGTTCGTATACTTTACTTACACTGAGCAAACCCTACCCTAACTTTTGCACGTGTAGCCACGGCTATCGTAAAGCTCCTTGCGTAGTTACAATGTTTAGCACGCCCATACTGTATGATTTAAATGGCTCACCCCAACCTCGAAGCGTAGTTACGGATTTCGTATGGCAGGCCCGTCCCCTCAAGCATTGTAACGAAGCTGGTACGCTCAAGGCCCATATGCTCAGTTTCTCAGACCTTAACATGAGCGTAACATCAGCCCCGCGCATGCGCAGTAAGTACAAATGGCCGTTTTTACGCTTACAACCGCCATAAAAACGCAAGCGAACGTAGGTCTGGATCAGGCCCATAGAACCAGAACCAGAGTTACGTAGAGTAGCCCATTTACACATTCAAAATGCGTAAGTACTCAGTGAGTGCCCTTTGCACATGCGTGAACATGACGGTTATGCATTGGAGTTGTGGCACCCCCATAATGGTAGCATCCCATTAATTGTTAACTTGGGAAAACTTATTTTAATTGGTGGTTCAGGGCTGTTACTGGGCAGGCTTTGATGGCTGGCGCATGGGAAGAGTTGCTAGGCAGCAGGTCAACAATAGCGCACGGGCAGTGGCATGAGCTGGGTCTAGGAGGTTCTGGCCAGGGGAGAAGGAGCAGGAAAAAGCAGTTGGAAAGAGTCAGTTGGTGTGGGGAGTGAGTGGTAACAGGCTGAAGGAGATCGGTGCTGAAGTGAGCTGCGTCCTGTAACTTACCTGAGGTGGTGTTAGCGGCGCTTTCCTGAGGAAATGGAGATTCAGTGTCCCTGGGTGCTGTGGCCAAGGAGTGTGGAGTAGATTGCTGTGGTGGCGGAGGTGTGTTTTCGTTGGAGCGGAGAGCCAGCGGAGTGAGGTGGAGACAGTTCAGAGGGTGTGCTGGGCAGCTGTGAAGCGGAGCAGGTGTCGGTGCGGAGCCAGAGAGCAGCGTCAGGGGTGAATTGGAAGTGTGCAGTGACGGAGGAGACAGAAAGCTGTTGGTGAGAGTGTGTCGGAGAGGTGACAGAGAGTAAGGCGTAAAGCTGCAGTGAGAAGTAAGCCGGGAAAGTGACAGAGAGAGCAACAGAGAGTACAGCTGATAGACAGTCCTGAGGTATCGGGTAGTAGAAGCAGAAAGGAGAGAGGTTGAAGTGGTTAAATAAAGTGGAAGGGACAATATATATATAGCTGGTAACAGTGAATTGGAGGTGTTTGGCAGAAAGGAGGAAAGGAGAGTCATGCTGAAAGGCCATAGCTGCACTCAAGGGAGAGTGTGGGGAGAAGATATATATATAACGCAAGGGACTGAGGGTCTGGACTAAGGGGTATTGGAACATTTTAAAAGTAATCTACTAATTTTGTCACATGAATGATCTTTTCAGTGGAAGTGATTCTTCTGTAAATTTTATGTAAAATTCTTAAATTCATTGTGAGCTTAATATCTATGGGCCGGATCCAGAACTACATCCGTCTTCCATAGACGGACGTAGTTCAATGACCAGTAGCTACTACGCATGCGCAGTAGCTACTGGTCATCCCCATCGTAAGATTGTGATTGCTAGCTACTGAGCATGTGTAGTAACTATGGGGTAGATCCTGAACAACGTTTGCAGTACGTTTGTTCGCGTAGCGAATTTTCGCGTACGTAAATTCGCTATGCTACCCTTAACACACCCCCTGCACGGCCGTATTTTGTGAAAATACGCTACCCAAACCCTACCTTAACTTTTCCAAACGTAACAGAATACGTCCGCTAAAGTGCGTACAGACTACGCGAACGTACGCAGCTTAGCACGCCCATACTGTACACTTTAAATACCCCCCCCCGCCTACTTCACGTAATTCGCACGTATTCGTCGCTAACGTAATTTTGGCACGCCCACACGTAATTACTTACGTTCGCAATACGTGAATTATCCTTACGTTTGAAAATACGCTACGCGAATGTGCGTATTTTCTGCGGTGCGCATGCGCACTTCGATCAAAACTGCGAATTTACGTGTCTGCCACACGTAAATTCGCAGAAATGCGTAGTACATGATCTGCCCCTATGTATGTATATGTATGTAATCTATGTATCTTTTCGGAACGTAGATTGCGTATATGCGGTCTTAAAGACTATACGTAGTTACGATACGTAGTTCTGGATCCGGCTCTTGGTATCTAAAGACTGGCCAGCTATGCTGGGAAGATTCCTGTCTTATAAAGGACTTGAAGCACGTTTGACAATTAGTATTCATGATGATGCACTAAATTATAATGCTTATAATTGTCCTAATGAAAATTCCATGAGTAGTGAGGTGTCTGAAGGTCACAGAATATCATATTTAACCAGGTCAGAATATACTGGTCTACCTCTAGCGAAGCCAGAAAAACAAATACGTTTAGTTTTGGTGAAAGGCTTATTATTATTATTATCGTTTATTTATAAGGTGCCACAAGGTGTCACATATCCAAGATAGAAGATTATGATTAGTCGCTGGGTAATGGCTAGAGTGCCAGGCCTTGTTTTGTTTTTGTGTTGTGATTTTTACAGTTAGGACCACCAAACAGAGAAACCTTTTAAATGGCTGGAGGCTTATCGTGTATCTGCAGATATTTGTAACTAATTCTCTGACTTTTCTTTTAAAGATAGAAGATTATGGTTAGTCGCTGGGTAATAGCTAGAGTGCCAGGCCTTGTTTTGTTTTTGTGCACCTGCTGTATAATTACCTTATAGATTGATTTGAGCAAACTCCATCTTGGAAATGTGTTTTAAAACGTGTCTGGGATGATAGCTGTAAGGGGGTGCTGTCTCAGAGTGGCTGTTTTGAAGATATATATAGGTATACCAGGGGTGAGCTCTTTATTTAATAATACATGATATATGACCCAAAGTTGGGACTCTGATTATTTTAGAGTTAGGACCACCAAACAGAGAAGTGGCTGGTGGCTTATCATATATCTGCAGATGTATGTAACAAATTCTCTCACTTTAATTTTAAATATAAAATGTTATGGTTTGTTGCTGGGTGACTGCAAGAGTGCCAGGCCTTTGTATATTTGTTTAAACTCCCCTTACCTTGAGCACCTGCATTATATTACCTTATAAATTGATTTGAGCAATCTCCATCTTGGATGTGTGTGTATATATATGATATATAATATATATATATATATATATATATATATATAAAATATATAAAATAAAATTGAGGTATGTGTGTGTGTGTGTGTGTGTATGTTCCAGCATAACTCTGAAATGCCTGGCGCAATTTACACCAAACTTGGTACACATGTGACTTACAATCTGGAAAAAAATAAAAAAATACTGTGGGGGTAAGACACCCCTAACACCACTAGAGGTGGGGGTGACATATAAAAATAATGGCTCTCATTGGAATCAATGGGTCTCATAGGAAAGCATGGCCCCATAGGAAAGAAAAGAACTTTTCGCTCCCCAGCACCACCCCTAGGAGGCGACCGTGATACTCCCACGTCACCCGCGCTCCGGGTTGGGGCCTCACTCTTGCCCCTCCCCCAAAGGCGTATTTTCCCCATTGACTTCCATGCATTTCAACCCTTCCCATAGGAAGAGACGCATGTGTACCCACCTCGCTTTCTCCATACGCCCCTCCCCCAAGAGCACCTTTTCCTTTTTGACCGCCATGCGTTTCAGCCATTCCCATAGGAAACAATGGGCTTTGAACTTTTCGGCAACCCCGCGCCCTACAGGAGGCGACCCTGCCGCCGCCGCCGCTTCACTTTCGTTCCGAGATTACGCGAGACAGATGCGCCCCTGCCTCACTTTCTCCGTACGCCCCTCCCCCGAAAATGCCTTTTCCTTTTTGACCGCCATGCGCCCTTCCCTTTGACATTGCATTGGCTCCAATAGGAAACAATGAGCTTTGAGCTATTCGGCTCTCTTGCGTCCGGGGATTTTCGAGCAACCAGAAACCCCCCTGGCACCACTATATATATATTCCCACAAACTTCCCACAGGTTGGAACAAGAATGCTGATAGCAAGCAGGCACAGCAGGATACACAAAGACACCCAACAGGCGCTGAATATGAATAGACACACAGAAGGATACCTGAAGAATAAAGCTTGTCAAGATCAGAAGATACCCGTGTTAACTGGCTACTTAGTGCTCCAAGGAACCAGATGTAACTGAAATGCAGATACTGAAATACACAGAAGTAGGGAGAATACAAACATTCATTGATAAGGGAGCAGAACAACATGTGAGTACAAGGGCAGAGCAACAAGTACATGAGAAGGAGATGGGCCAGGAGAGCAAGTAGAACAAGATACACACAGGGAACCGGACATGACTCTGGAACAAGGTGTGAGAAACAGAACACAAACAGGAACACTCCACTACGAGAGGGATCACAATGAAAAGCAGGCAAACAAAGTATATACACCGCTCTAACCTGCAGTGAGCTTGTTTCATTGTCAGATACTTAAAGACATTTTGGCTATTCAGGCCTTGGACCATGCTGTGATAGGATGAAGCTAGGCAGCTGGAAAACAGCCAATGCACATTTATATGCAGCCAAATATTGAATAGCATCCCAGCTGCCTTACCATGCTACATGTATTGATTCATAACAAGGACTAATTTGTCATTCTAATTTTTAATGCTTTATATTTATTGGAGCTGACTTCTGATTTAAAATGAAAACAGGAGACCCCATGCTTTTGATCATACACCAACTAAAAGCAACTAGAAAATATTGCTAAAAAAAATCTTAATTTGAACACTCCCTGTAATAGCTCAAAGGTTACACAAAAACAGTTTCTGTTCTCTGTGTGTCTATTACTGAATTTAGTTTGACTCTAACACTGCAGAGTATTTATAGATACAAATTTCCAACCTGTTATTTAATTTAAAAAAAGATGGATTTCAAAAAGAGTCCTGGCAATGTTACAATTTCCATTTGGTAAAGAAGTAGTATGGGAACAAAATGTAATGCATTTCATGCAAAGTCAAACATAGTCACATGAACCTTTTTCTTAGCCATCTGTATAATGTGTCATGCTGCAAAATAGTTATTGCAATGGAAATTTCAAAAGTGCCACATACCAGTTTTAAATCAGACAATAAGGACTCACACACATATTGCTAGATAGCAGAAGTCATGTTGAATACAGGAGAAAAATGGAACAGGGACACAAAACATATCCAGGTCAAATGTAAAAATTGGCAATATAAACCAACAACATTGCACCACTGGGTGGGGCCAGACATAAGGATAACGGGCCATATGAACAGATCCGGTTTTGCGTGTTGTTGCGTGCGTATTTTTAGGAGTGGATTAACTGCACATGCATAGTAACTTTTTCCACGCAAATTAGATAGTATTTACCCACGTAAGTACTTTAGGCAGGGAATTGTAAATCGCACTTAGGGACATACATACGGCGGGGTGTGGTTTTTATACGTACAGTAGAAGTTATGTGAAAGTGGGTGTGGGGATTCCTTTAAATGGGGCATGGTTAGATAAATATGCACGTACGTAAGTAACATATGCACGTAGGTAGACACGTAGAGTTAAGAGACCCCTATGGAGGTGAAAGGTGTAAGTCACTGAAAACCCGTCCGCAGGGCTGGTGGAACCCAGTAAGCGAGGTAAGCGTGGTAGGGGGGCGCCAAGCCAGATAGGCTCTCCCTTCCGTCTACCATCCCCCCCTCTGGTCACTATATAAATGAAAAAAAAAAAGAACTTTAAAAAAATATATATATACTTACCTAATATTGGGTGCTCGGGACCCAGCATCCTCTGCTCACCTCACTCCACCCTGCTCCCTTTTAACTGAATGTTGGGTGTGACATCATCACGTCCAACACTTTCAGTGAGGAGCGCACAGAGAGGAGTCTGACTCAAAAATAGGAGGGTGCAAATGTATATTTTGCAGAGGGGCATGAGACATGCTGGCACCGGCCCTGCCCGTCCGGCTGAGGGGAGTGCCATGGGTGTTGCCTTGCTACGTGCATGTGTAAAAACGTGCACGTAGTAAATATGGATCTGTGAATCTGGTCCAATATCTATAAAATACTTGCAAGGGGAGCTCAACACTGAGAAAGAAAGAACCCTCCAACTGTACCTATTTAGCAGGTGCAGTACCGTTTATTTATTGGTCTGTACTGGCTAAAAGGGCTCCTATACTGGATTTTGGCCGGACAGTTCCCTACCCTTATACTCAGCTTCCAGTCCTGTAATGTCTGATCACTATAGCAGAGCTGTGGGAACAGACTCTTACAGCTTTGCTAAAGTGACAAAACCCTCTACTGTGACTTCCAATAATGTATAAAATTTGATTTTACACCTTATCATGCAAGCAAATGAGGGCAGATTAAAGCCTCGCTCCATTCGCAGGACAAGCCACGACCCCAACATGGACACGACCCCTGTTGTACCGATTTTTCATAAAAAAAATGTTGGAGGGTATGCAAAGATGCTTAAAGCCTGCAGATAAGATATCTGTAACAGGTCACTGCACAAATTCCTTATTATTACTGATCTGGGAGCTGTGCATACTTACTCCCACCTACAAACCTATCAGAGACTCTCAAGAGAACAGAGCAGAGACCTCCTCTATGATGCTTGTGTACAGATTGTTTTAAAAACTGAGCCGAGAACACGTACAATTCTCTGGTCCATAATCCATATTCAAAAATATACATGTTCCTGCTCAGCCATGATCTTGCCTTGAAAAAGCAACATAGCCAAATTTCACCCAAGACTTGGTCAATCCACACTTAGCAGTAGCCTGCTAGAGCTACTTGGTGACTTAATAAATCACAGCTTTATAATGTTGACTTCTCCACTCAACTCTTTAATGTTTTTACCAGTGGTCGAAGAGGAAATTTAGAAGGGGCGGTATGGACATTTAGAAGTGGTGGTATGAAAATTTTGAAATAACAGAAGTGAATGGGGATTTAATGCTTTTCAATGAAATCAGTATGAGAAGTGACGATATGGCATACCCACGTATACCCCCTGGTTTTTACCAATATTTTTTCCTTAATAACACTCCTAAGATCAATACTATGATATTGTGGGATGCCCACAAATTGGTTGTCATAAGTCACCTCATTGCCCTCACATCCAGAGTTAAATGCAATAAGCTTGCTAAACTTAATAGCCTAACAGAAAATCTCCAGTGCTTAGAAACTCAACGCAAAACGCAACCATCCTCTAATCTCCTGCATAAGATAATAATCTCCTTCATTCAATCAACCCACCCCTCCTAGGCTAGATCTGTAAAGGGTGAAATCCTGGTGGCCTTGAATGTGAACAGATCCAGGCCCGCTCCCACCCACAGGTTCCTACCTGATCCTGTAAAACCGTGATGAAGACACAATGTTCCTCTCCTGGTTCCAGGTGTGACACTTACTTATCTGAAAGGAAAAACAATATTAGTCTAATACCTAATGAGCACCTGCGAGAGGGAATGGTAAAATGTTAGTACACGGGTGAGGTATTCGTCATCACCGGCCAAGGCCTCAGACACCTCATTTCGCAAGCACTGGAGAGCGAATGGAACCTTACCCATGCCTACCAGTTCTGTTCACACCTGTGGGAGACGGGGGCACACAAACAAACAGGGAGATATACTCACCACAGAAGCTTGTCACCTTGATTGGCAGACCTCTCGTCAGCCGTCACTCCTTCAAGGGAGGTTCTCTCTTGTCTTTGTCACCTGTGGATGCCACCTATCACTAGGGCCTGATCAGGACCTTGTGCCTGCCTACTCACTTACCAGGGCCTTACGCAACTGTGGCCTAACCAGAGCCTATCGCCCACTATCTAAGAGCCTAGCACCTACCTGTCTCAAAAGCTAACGCCCTGCTAACCAAGGGTAGGACCAAACAGTTTGATTGTCGGTTAAAGTGTCTGGTTTACCTGCGTATTGCCTGCCGTCTGATCGTGCTCTGTGGTTTATTTGATTGTGCCTTGATTGCTCTGATTACCCTGGTGTATTCCCCTTGCCTTCCTTCTGCCCTCGGTACCTTTGTTTTGTCACCTTGATTGGCAGACCTCTCGTCAGCCGTCACTCCTCCAAGGGAGGTTCTCTCTTGTCTTTGTCACCTGTGGATGCCACCTCTCACTAGGGCCTGATCAGGACCTAGTGCCTGCCTACTCACTTACCAGGGCCTTGCGCAACTGTGGCCTAACTAGAGCCTATCACCCACTATCTAAGAACCTAGCACCTACCTGTCTCAAAAGCTAACGCCCTGCTAACCAAGGATAGGACCAAACACTGGGCCTAGCGCCTGCTAAACAACACAGGGCCTATAGCCCTCCATGGACCTAGTGCCCAACTTAACAGACAGGCAGAATGCCTGAACCTAAACAGGGCCTAGTGTTACATGCTGCAGGAATAAACCTAGCAGTGTGTGAAGTTCCCTTCTGGGTTCGATGTGCCTGGTTTCTCCCAGCTGCAGTATAATCTAAGGAGGTGTGTCTGATTGCTGCAGCTGATTGGAGGAGTGGTCCTTAAATAGCCTCTTGCCGGTAAGTTTGATTGTCGGTTAAAGTGTCTGGTTTACCTGCGTATTGCCTGCCGTCTGATCGTACTCTGTGGTTTATTTGATTGTGCCTTGATTGCTCTGATTACCCTGGTGTATTCCCCTTGCCTTCCTTCTGACCTCAGTACCTTTGTTTGTCTGCCCCTTGTCTTGTGTGAAGTGTGCGGCGCGAGTAGCCTGCAACGGCTTCAGCCCCGATCAGGTTCCGTCCAGCTCCCTCTTTTGAGTGGTGTGCCTGTGTGCTTGAGATCTCACATTCTCTCCGTTCCTGCCAGGTGAGTGATTCCATCTACTCCTCTCCTGTGCGTACACGCTGTGATTCCCATCTTGCAGTGTGCTGGAGTCCGCCTGTTGTACTCGTTCTCTTTACATCTACCACCCGGTGTTTACCATCTCACCTGTATGTGCTCCTCACCTTCTTGTGCTATACCGCTGTGTGTTCCATCTCTCAGTGTGTATTGGTGAGCGAATGTTTACTACTTTACGTTACATCTCTCTTAGTGTGAATTGTGAGCTTGAGTCAGCCCATCAGACTCTGCTCTCCTGTCTTATGGTGTGTTCTGCTCCACCTGTCCGCATCCCTGTCTTAGTCCCCACCCTGGGATCTGTTGTTCTACCAGGTGTTGTCATCTACCTAAGGGCTCCTTGTCTGTTCGAATATCTCTAGAGTACTCTGTACTCCCCTGTACCTTCCAGGCTATCTCCCTTCTCTGTCGCTACCTGTGTGCTTGGGTTCTGGATTATATACTGCCATACAGTATTCTGGTATACAAGGGTTCCTGCCTGTGTACTAGATTCCAGTACTCCTGTGTGCAAAGGTTCCAGCCAGTGCATTGTGTACCTATACCTTTGAGTGCAACGGTACCAGTCCGTACCTTAGTGTATGAGGGTTCCAGTTGATATTCTTGTGTGCCTGGGTTCCTGTATGGGTACCTACACTGTAGTTTTCCCATAGACACCTAGCACCCTCTAACCACCTCAAGGCCTACTGCCCTTATCTAACATAGGGTCTAATACCCTTTAACAATGGAATCACTCTCTATCTATAGGGCCTAATGCACTGTACTACAGAGGCCGGGTGTCTCTCTACACTAAAAGAACCTAGTGACCTATGACACTATAGTCCCAGGTGCCTTCTAATGGGGGCCTCACCCACTATGCCCATGGGGCCATATCTCTGGTGGTCCAGTGGGGTGGTGGTGCCTCTGTCCAAGAGGAAGAACAGCACAGTCGGAAGTCGAAGGGGCCACAGCATACTGCCGCTGCTTGTTGTCTAGGGGAAGTGCGCTGCCTTCTTATCCAGGGTCCACTACCTCTTCAGCCTGCTTTTCCTTGCATCCTTCAGCCAGCGCTTCTCTTCTTCTCCCTGCCGAAGTTCCAGGTCTGCTTCTGGCAGGTCCCTCTCCCTGCTCCAACCCACGCGGCAGCTTAAAAGACCTGCCTCAGGGGTGCATGGGAGCAATTGACGTGGTGAGCCCTGATTGGCTCACCACAGCACCGTGATGCACCCTGGGCACCTGGGTGCGGTGACTGCCCATATCCAAAATGGCCACGCATCTGGCTGCCATTCAAGATTGATCTGCTGCCACCCGGGACTTCCTCTACCCCGTGGACACTTCTCACAGATCCACAATCAGTGCCTAACCTGGCTAGATGTAAATCAAATTCCCAGTTATTTTACGGTGGCGACCATTCCCCCCCCCCCCCCCCCCCACCTTCCCCAGCTAATCTTATGGGGAATACTGGAGACTAGAGACATATGATGGTGACTACTGGAAGCTGGAGACGCATGATAGGAAATACTGGAGGGATGGAGATACATGATGGGGAATACTGGTAGCTGGGTAGACAGCATGGGGAATGCTGGGGGGCTGCAGAGACATTATGGAGAATACTGGGAACTAGAGACATATGATGGGGAATACTGGGAGCTGGAGACACATGATGGGGAATACTGGAGGGATGGAGGCACATGATGGGGAATACTGAGGGGGATGGATACACATGATGGGGAATACTAGGGGGATAGAGGCACATGATGGGGAATAGTGGGGAGATGGAGGCACATGATGAGGAATAGTGGGATGATGGAGGCACATGATGGGGAATACTGGGGGGATGGAGGCACATGATAGGAAATACTGTGAGATGGATACACATGATGGGGAATACTGGGGGGATGGAGGCACATGATAGGAAATACTGTGAGATGGATACACATGATGGGGAATACTGGGGGGATGGAGGCACATGATAGGAAATACTGTGAGATGGATACACATGATGGGGAATACTGGGGGGATGGAGGCACGGACACTTCTCACAGATCCACGATCAGTGCCTAACCCAGTTATTTTACGGTGGCGACCATTCCCGCCCCCTAACCTTACCTCCCTTAAAGGAAAATGCTAACAACTAAAATTTGGTGGATTTATGTGTGTTTCTACTTGCTAACTCCAAAAACCAACATCACTGTCTATATTGTTGACGCATGTAATATAACCAGTAAAGAAAGGAAACAAGAAAAAAAGACAATCACATTGTAGAACACTGAGTGGCACAAATGCAGCCACTCCATCTGTGTTATAATTCACCCCTTGTACTCTCCTCAGACTTCTTATATAGCCCTGCTACCCAAATGACAAAAGTCTGGCAAGACTGATTATCGGACCATATACCTCTACCTCCTGGCCGGAGTTTTCCCATCTGTCTCACGGTATAATTACTGGCGAGTGCAACAGTAATAAAGAAAGCTCTGCATTCTGCAATTTGGTAATTATAGAGTCAGACAGATGGGGAAACTGTGGCCAGGAAGTGAAAGTGCCACACATTGTTCAGAGTTACTCCAACAGCCATCCAAATAACCTATTGCAGACAAACAGTGCAAAGATAGAAAGGAGGCCCACATAGCCAATCAGCTGCAAGGGAGTCCTGTCAATCTCAGCAGTCCCTCTCTCTTCATCATGGGTTATCACACTCAGCAGAGGGTAACTATTATTGGAACCTTTCCCTTGGAAAAATCATCATGTTTATCAGTCACTTCCTGCTTAAAGTGATAATCGCTCTAGGGTTTGGCCAGTTTAAGGGGACCTCAAACCAAGAAAAGTATGGAACCACTGCACAAAGGATTGTAAACGGGTAAAAAAAATTAAAGCTGTGGACATTTGACGAAATAATAAAAAATTAAAATATCTCATGTAATGAACTAATGTAATTAAATAATTATATCGGACATTCTTTATGAGTTAAAAATTTCCTCTCGAGAAACTGGGGACAAAAGGAAAGAGTCCGCAGATTTTGTTGACATTCTCTGTACTTTATTTATATTTATAGACAGCTGCATACTTTTATTTTTGGAAGCCAAATTTACTTAGCTTAACAGCATCATGGTATTTTCCTAAGCATCAAACAGCATTTTATATCTGGAAATGAACAAGATGTCTCTATAAAAAAAAAACCTAAATGTAAAAGAGCATTTCTGCACTGCTACATTCCACTGACTAACAGAAACACACTATGCTGAGATTTTCTGGCATTTACATATGCTTCAGCTCTTCAGTAAACACTCTGAGAAATATAGTATGTTTACTTACGCATTTGGAATGTTGACTTCAAAATGTTTAATTTCAAATTGATTTCCCATACTGCGGATCTTTGAAAATCCAAGGGCTATTTTACATATTTGACATTAGTTTTCTTTCCCCAACGTTCCACTTCAACTACTACTAATACAAACTAAATTAGTGTCATACTTATCACAAACTTTAAAAAAAATATATATATGTGAGTTTAACAAAATTATCAGAGGCAGGGCCGGTGCTAGGGTGTTCGGCGCCCCCCTGCGAACTTAAATTTTGCGCTCTTCTGTTTAACAATTAGACACCAGTGACAATCCTAGATTATAATAACCGTCATCATACAAAACAATTGTAACCACAATAAAACAACGCAAATCATAATCACCACTATACAATAGTGTCCTAGTCTCCGCTATACAGAGATTTATATTCCCCATCCTGTCTCTCCAGCACCCAGTATCCTCATCATGTGTATCCAGCACCCAGCATCCCCCATCATGTGTATTCAGCACCCAGTATTCCAATCATGTGTATCCAGTTCCCAGTATCCCCATCATGTCTCTCCAGCACCCAGTATCCTCATCATGTGTAACCAGCACCCAGCATCCTCCATCATATGTATCCAGGACCCAGTATCCCCATCAAGTGTATCCAGCACCCGGCATCCCCCATCATGTGTATCCAGCACCTTAGTCCCCCACTATGTGTATCCACCTCCCAGTATCACCATCATGTGTATCCAGCGCCTAGCATCCCCATCATGTGTCTCCACCTCCCAGTATCCCCATAATGTCTCTCCACCACACAGTATCCCCATAATGTCTGTTCAGAACCCCCATAATGTCTCTCCACCACACAGTAACCCCATCATGTCTCTCCACCTCCCAGTATCCCCATCATGTCTCTCCAACACACAGTATCCCCATAATGTCTTTTCAGCACCCCCACAATGTCTCTCGACAAAAAGTATCCCCATCATGTATGTCCAGCACCTCCATCATGTCTCTCTAACACATAGTATCCCCATAATGTCTGTCCAGCACCCACATCATGTCTCTCCACCACACAGTATCCCCTTCATGTCAGCCCACCACCCCCATACTGTCTCTCCACCTCTCGAACTTCAACTACTACTAATACAAACTAAATTAGTGTCATACTTATCACAAACTTTAAAAAAAATATATATATGTGAGTTTAACAAAATTATCAGAGGCAGGGCCGGTGCTAGGGTGTTCGGCGCCCCCCCTGCGAACTTAAATTTTGCGCCCTTCTGTTTAACAATTAGACACCAGTGAAAATCCTAGATTATAATAAGCGTCATCATACAAAACAATTGTAACCACAATAAAACAACGCAAATCATAGTCACAACTATACAATAGTGTCCTAGTCTCCGCTATACAGAGATTTATATTCCCCATCCTGTCTCTCCAGCATCCAGTATCCTCATCTTGTGTATCCAGCACCCAGCATCCCCCCATCATGTGTATTCAGCACCCAGTATTCTCATCATGTGTATTCAGCACCCAGTATTCTCATCATGTGTATTCAGCACCCAGTATTCTCATCATGTGTATTCAGCACCCAGTATTCTCATCATGTGTATTCAGCACCCAGTATTCTCATCATGTGTATTCAGCACCCAGTATTCTCATCATGTGTATTCAGCACCCAGTATTCTCATCATGTGTATTCAGCACCCAGTATTCTCATCATGTGTATCCAGTACCCAGTAACCCCATCATGTCTCTTCAGCACCCAGTATCCTCCATCATGTGTATCCAGCACCTTAGTCCCCCACCATGTGTATCCACCTCCCAGTATCACCGTCATGTGTATCCAGCGCCTAGCATCCCCATCATGTGTCTCCACCTCCCAGTATCCCCATAATGTCTCTCCACCACACAGTTTCCCCATAATGTCTGTCCAGAACCCCCATAATGTCTTTCCACCACACAGTATCCCCATAATGTCTGTCCAGAACCCCCATAATGTCTTTCCACCACACAGTATCCCCATCATGTCTCTCCACCTCCCAGTATCACCATCATGTCTCTCCAACACACAGTATCCCCATAATGTCTTTTCAGCACCCCCACAATGTTTCTCGACAAAAAGTATCCCCATCATGTATGTCCAGCACCTCCATCATGTCTCTCTAACACATAGTATCCCCATAATGTCTTTTCAGCCCCCCCGTAATGTCTCTCCACCTCCCAGTATCCCCATCATGTCTATCCAGCACCCCCATCATGTCTCTCTAGCACACAGCATTCCTAATTTATGTCCTGTCCAATTACTTACCTTTGAAGTCTTCTTTCTTCCGGCTGCTGCCTCTCCTCCGCAGCGGGCTCTGTGACGCTGATGTGACCTCAGGTCACTCCAGCATTATCAGTGAGGGGGAGGCGCTGCTGCACTCTGCATCTGCCTGTCACACAGGCAGAGCAAAAATGAATGGACGCCGCTGTTAGACTCTGTAAGGCGCTCTCATCAGAGTGCCTTACAGAGTCTGGAATCAGGACAAGTAACATTTAGGATATCAAGTCACATACTAATTTCTATATATATATTTTTTTTTTATACTTTTGTGATGATTTGGAGCTACATTTTCTCTAGTAGTATCTTTGCCTCCTAATATATTTTATTACATTTTCTCTTTTCTCTATGGTATTGCCCATGGTTAAAATTCAAAAAAGTACAGTTGCTAGCTCTTTACAACCTTGTCCAGTTGCTCTGAGTACCACCAGTCAGTGTTCTAATACCACTGGTTGAATGGAGAGATATAGAGGCCTATTATGGTGATATTTTTAGTACAATTAAAAGAGCTTTACTATATATATAGCTCATTATTCTGCTGGAACTCACTAATCAGCAGCTCTATTTAAACCCCTCTATGACATCACTTCCCCATCAGAGCAACAGGTATCTTTGTGTGTTGATATTGCATCCTCGAGTCCTCTTTTGCGTTCTGGATCCCTTGTTCCAGGTCCTGACTCCATTCCTTGGTCCCAGTAATATGGTTCCTTTCTTTGCTTCCGGTATCTGCACTACTCCTACATCCCTCAAATCCTGTCCACCATCTTGACGTTAATGCAAATGTCCAGAGGGCTGCGACCAGCCACTTGCCTACAGCCAAGACCATCCCCACCATTAGAGGCTTTGGTGAACACCAGGCTTGCAGTTAGACTCCACATCTCTGGTCTGGGGTGGTCAGAATGGTGCATGACAATCCTCCCTTCTTCCACATAATAGGATTTTATCTTATATAGAGCTCTATAATGGAGGAAAATATAAAGGCCTATTATGGCGGATTATTTAAACACAGGTAAAAAGAAAAGGGACCTTACTATGGAGCATATAGAGCCTGGAAAAAGGGATAATTTAAGTATAATTAAGGGGAAGAAGAACTTTTGTAAGGGGCATATGCTCTTTAAATCATTCTTCATTTCAAAATTTTCTCCATATAGATATTGTGGGGAAATATAAAGATCTATTATGGGATAATGGGCCTGATCCAGACCTACGCTGGCTGGTGTTAAAACGGCAGCCAGCAGTGTAAGTTTGGCTTAAAAGCCGATCTGCGCATGCGTCGAGCAGATGTTCCATCCATGGGCGTCCGTAGCTTAAGTGTAATAACGCTAGAAGGTGCGTCCCCCAGCGTTAATACGCTGAGGTTAGTGCAGGTAGGCGGGGGGAGGGAGGGTAATGAGGCTGGGAGGGCAGCGTTATCGTACTAACGCCGCCGTCCCAGCGTATTTACACTCCCTTACGCCGGCTGAAGTTAGGGTAGCCTTCAGACGGCATAAGGGAGTGTAAATATGATGGGGCAGGTGGAGTGTCATGGGGAGTCCCACGATGTAACAGTGAGCGTTAGTACGCTCAGCGCTACATCGTAGGTCTGGATCAGGTGAACACAATTAAGAAGTAATAAAGTGGTTAATCATGGAGCAAATAATCCTTATATCTCATAAAAAAAGCTTTTGTTTCCTTATTAATTTTGTTATTAAACATAATAGTTTAACCCACCCCCACCATAATAGAGTTTCACTATAAGATTTCCTCATGATCCTAATCTGCGAGGGTTATGGCTTTCCGTCTGCAGGACTCTACCTTAACATTTACTTTCTAACCTTTCTTATATCTCTTCAACTCCTCTTCCTTAGTTTTGCTGTCTTCTACTCTTCCTTCTTACTTCATCTTCCTTCTTCTACTCCTTTTTCGGCAGTCTTTTTTTCGAATACGCAGCCATTTTACATTTTTTTTTTTTAGAATGGGTGAGTATGATGATCGGCATACTCACTCATTTAATTTTGGAAATGCGACCCACAGGACCTGCCGCATCCCCGCTGCAGACACAATCGGAGAGGTGAGTAACCACTCCCTCTCTCTCTCTTTCTCTCTCTCTCTCCAAGGGAGAAGAAAGGCACCCAAAAGCTTTTTTGTAAAAATCGATTGAAATTGTTATTTATTTTAGAACATGATCTAAAGTTCACAAACAGACAAATACCAACAAGAGTACACACTCACTAAGAAACTGATATATAGAGAAATACCGGAGACCACGAGATTCCTACAATATTGAGGCAACGAAGGCGGGCGCTGAGTGGTCCTGGAGTGCTCGCCTTCGTTGCATAGGCAATAATCTTTTCAATTGAGTTTTACTTTCTTCTCCCTTGGACCTTTTCTATGTGAAATTACTTGAAAGTGCACCCTAAGCAGTAACAGGATTTTGGTGGAGTGACAGGTGACAGGTACTACTTCTAATATATATATATATATACGTTGTAACTCCTTGCTAAGAAACTCTGCTTTCCGAAATTGGGACATCCGAAAGTTCCTTTTCGGATGTGCCTATTTCGAATAAATCAGAGATTCAATTTTTTTTTTTTAATGGGTGAGTATGCCGTTCATCCATTCACCTTCGTAAATGGCGATATCCCTCCGCCGCAACTCCGCCGTTTATATCGCCTGATCAAGGGACCAGTGAGTAAACTATCTGTGTGGGGTAGGGAGGGTTAGGGTCAGGCTGTAGGGGAGAGACGGTTAGGGTCAGGCTGCGGGAGATGGTGGGTTATGTTACACTCCGTTAACATGTCTGTATTTCTGTTCTGTTATTTTACTGTTCTATTCATTTTATGCCTGCCTATTTTACTGCTATGTATCTGCCATTGCTAGCTGTGCAGCTAGCTGCACCTTCCCAGCTGCAGCTATTAGCTCTGGAGGTGTGTCAGGCCCTCCTCACTGATTGGAGGAGGGTTCTTTAAATAGCTGCTGCTGGGATCTGCACACCGTCGGTTATAGCGTCTGGTCCTTGCTTTATGCTCGCTGACATCATGTGCCTGATAAGTGCTTTTTGCTCTTGCTACCCTGTTTCACCTATTTGGAAGTTCAGATATTGCAGTTTGTAATATTTATATGCTGCTTACTATTGAGAGAATTCAGTACTTGACCAATAAACCTGTTTGCCTTACTTTATATCTGGTCTTGTGTGTACTGTATGTGAGGGTTCCGGAGAGTACCTGGGTTCCAGTCAGCACACCACGCTGCGGTTCCCCACTGTGGGTGCAATCCCCAGCGGCCAATCGTAACAGGTTAGGGTCAGGCTGCAAGTAAGGGAGGGATAAGGTCAGGCTGCCAGGAAAGGAGGGTTAGGGTTAGGGTAGTGAGAGGGGAGGGTTAGGGTTAGAATTAGGGAAAGGAGTGGGGACTATTTTTACTTACCATTTCAGAGCACGGAGCTTTCGGTGCTCCGTGGATAGATTGCTATGCCTCAATGAGTTGCAAACTGGCTGGGAGGAAACGGCTGATTCGAAAATCTATATTTATATATATTCAAAGAAACAAATTCAAAATATAGCACTAGTATCTAGCAACCCAAGAATATGAAATATGTATAAGAATATAAAATATGTATAAGAATATGTATAAGACTATGAAATATGTATAAGAATATGTATAAGAATATAAAATATGTATAACACATGTAAAAACAGCAATAATTCGTGGAGTAGTCCAGATACAGGAAAAAACGATTGTTCAGGGGCAGCAGCCCCGGAGAATATCTGTCCCATTGGATTAATACTATAACAAAGAAAGCGAGACCAGGAGGCGCCTAAAGTGCAGTAACTTCAAATAATAATAATACACCAGTGCTTATTTTCCATAAAGCGTGAACCATCACCTAAAATGTATCCACAATGATACAAATGTATTAGTACCGGATGCCACAGAGATAAAAGCTTTGATATTAGGTTTCTTTTTACAATCTATGCATATTCCTTCTACTCATCATGGATGGCTCCATAAAAGAAAACACATAAAAGAGCAACCATCTGGTGTAGTATGTTTAGTAAAAGAATAACATTTTATTCCAATAAATTATTACAATAAAAAGATAAAATCAGCCTTACCTTTATCACACCAGCGCATTTCGTCCTTGAATTAACCACTGTCCATACCTCCCTGATGAAGTCCATTGATTAATCCAAGGATGAAAGGTGTTGGAATAATTGATGACCTTACTATGTGGTTCTGACCAGTATAATTAACAGAACCTAATATTGACTTGAGTTTTTTCTCTAATCAAGAGCTGGTGGATACAACCCTTTCAAGCGGCAATACAGCAGAGGAAACCTATGATTCATTTGGTGGGAATATTTATGACTTTTACTCCACTATGTAATCTAATTTTAAAATTTGCTATTTTAATCAGAGAACTGTTTTCTGATTTAAACTGTGAAGTTCTACTGCAGCTGTCAAGGTCAGGACTAAAGAACAGAGTATTCCTATACTGTGAACAAACTAAAGGCTCTTTATAAGACAAAAGACAGATCCGGCACTCCAAACAAACACTATATAACACTATTGGCTGGATCCAGACTTAAGTGCTTGAAATTAGTTACTCCTTGGCTAAACCATGTTGATTGCAGGGGAGTCATATTTCATCTGTTGCAAACAGTATTAGAGTTGAGAGATGATGTTTCCTATCCCAAGTCTAAATAACAGTGTGATAGTAAAGCTGGTCAGTATCTGTGTGCAGTAAGCAATTCAAAGATATATCCCTGCATGCAAAGAATACAATCAACTTGACTTCCCCTGCAATCAACATGGTTTAGCCCAGGAGTAACTAATTTCAAGCACTTACTTAAGTCTGGATCTAGCCCTTTGTGTCAGCACATACATAATAGTTCAAAATATAGCTATATTGGATTAAGCTCACCTGCCCAGCATCAAGGAACCTCCTGTAGGTGAGACCCTATCTGTTTGCTATAAGTGTACTCAGGAGGTCTGTATTAAGACACTCCATATGAAAAGTATGCAGTCACCATATTGGGGAGTGGTCAGACTCCCAAAGTAAAACTAGTAACAGTAACAAGAAAGCACAAAGAGGAAGAATATGGAGAAGAAAGTTAAGTGTAACTTAGTAACAGTGGACAGGATTCATCCATACATTTTTCATTTGTGCGGATCTGTGATTAGGGTGTGGTATGCCCGTCCGGTTTCCGACTGCTGTATTTCAAAGGAGTCACAAACTCAGAAGAAGTTGATCCAGCGAAGTGTCAAGACGGGAATACTGGTTCTCCGCAAGGTTCGATTTTTTTCCTAACCCCAAACATTTTACTAACCCTCATCCTAATTCTCCCCTACTATTACCCTAACCTTAACCCTCCATTTTCTGCAGCCTAACCCTAACCTTCCCCTTCTATTCCCTTACCTTAACTCTCCTTGTTCCACCCTAAGCATATATGTCCTACAGCCTAACCCTAACAGTGCTGCAGGCTATTCCCATTCTCTGCCCCGCAGTCCCACAGCCCATTCATGGCTTTCTCCATTTTGCTATTGGGAATGGGTACTTTTTCGAAAAGGGTCGTTCTCTCCTAGTCAGTTCCGAACTTTCCGAAGATTGCTTTTGCCTTGAAAACTGTGCTCTGAATGGTAAGTATTAATACTGACCCCAACCCTTTCCCTAAGCCTTACCCTAATCCTCCCCTTCCATGACCTTAACCTTAAGCCTAACCCTAACCCTCTCTTCCCCGCAGCCTGACCCCAACCCTCCCTTCCCCACAGCCTGAACCAAACCCTCCCTTCCCTGCAGCCTAACCCTAATACTCACCTCTCCTGTGGGGTGGGAGGCGGGTGCGATGTGTCCGCCGGCGGCAGCTTCCGAAAATGAATGGGTAAGTATTGGCATACTTACCCATTATAAAGAAAAATCTGAAAATGCTGCCTTTTTTAAATAGAGACAGCTAAAAATCAGTTTTTGGCAGTCTCTATTTTTAAAAGACAGCATTCGCAGGTGGGACTCACACTGCTTTGGTACTTGTTCCCATGTTTATTGTCTGAAATTTGGTCTTTCTAAGCAGTAACTGCATCCCCTGTTATTATCAGTTGTGTGTGGATCCATAGTCGCAGGCCTGAAGTATCCCCTAACATCGATGGACTTGCAGAGGATGATGTGAGAACCAGACACACGTGAGAAAATAAGGCAGGGAAAACTGTGACAAAAATGAAATCACATTCCTAACATTGCATGGGTAGATCCTGTGAGAAAGAGGAAGTCTAGTAACACTAGCCTAAAGTCATTATAGATATTCATCCTATTTATTGCAGGCAATGTGTGCAATCAAAATCACAGCTTTAACAAGAACCAACTGTAAGTAGCAGAGACTAATAGAGGTGCCTATATCCATCACTGCTCAACTAGAAATTCTAAAGTGGAAGCATGGAGAATGAACAAAGGCTTAAAATGTTAAGAATTTTGATGATATTAAATATATATGTAGATTATTTTAAAGCACTTTAGCGTATACTATAAAATATATTAATTGATGTAAACAAATGAAGCCTCTGACCCTTAACCCTTGTGTTGTTCTAAGGCAGCACCAAATGCAGTGCATATAAGGGATTTTCCCTATATTAAGTATTCAAGGGTGGTGCCTATAATCCTTGATGTCTACAGGAATATTTGCATTGGAAGTATTCACCCTCTTTTGCCCTGCCTCGTGCCCCCCATGTAGCCTGTTACATTGTCTTCCCAATGTTAGTTCACCTCTTCCTTATGTGTTTGTTATTTGTCCCTTCTACTTGTCATCTTCTGTTCTGTTTGTTTGTGTCACATTCTCTTATGTTCCTCCTAATTACCAGACTCTCTATCTCCCAGCTAATGCTCCTTTGTACTACATCATCTGCTTCTCTATTGCTGTTCTTATTTAGCTCTATGTACATGTTGCAGAGTTGAAAATAAGGGCAGATATTCATAATGTGTGTGACTAGAAAAATGAATAACGTTTATTGGCCATGTTCTCACAGATTATTTTGCACCTGTGTGTGACGCCTTCACCAAAAGTGTGTAGCAAAACTTTGTCCCTTATTATGTAGTTTCTAAAAACAAAATCAACATTTACCAACTTTTTTTCAGAATACCATTTATTTCTGCCATGTTTCTGAAGGTGCAGTGATATTTAGTGATATTTATTGATCAACCTTTTAACAACCACTGAACTTACAGCAAGACAGCACATATCAATTCAAACCTTTAATAAAATTATGCCTAGAAGAAATTTCATAAGAGCACAGAGTTCACCACTAACATAACATGACAATGAGACTTTCCAATTTTCTCTATTTTTACAGGACTTTATGGCGTTATTCTTTAGTTTTCAAAAATCCCTCCTCCTGCCAGGTGACAGAGAACACAGGTCTCATTCCAAGCACATACATTCATCTTACACTTGGTAAAAAGAGGAAGGATCAGTGATATTTGGAAGACTGATTCATAGGACTGGATCCAGAATTACAAAAAGGGTGCGACTTCCACTCATAGCCTGAAATGTCCACACATCGTGACTCTGCACCCAGAAGACTTCCAACATCTGGATCCAGGGCCACTCTCCACATCTCTGCTTTATAACTCTGCCCTGCTCTTATAGAGGAGCACATTAAATTGAGTTTTAAAGTTTTTCTGTTTCCAGCTCCCCACACCCAACACACAAAGGGCCGAATCCAGACCCGCGGCCAGCAGGTCACTTACACACGCAAGGGTAGTAAAGCACAGCGTATCGGCATGACACTCTCCCCTCCTTACCTCGCTTACGCCGGCTGAAGGCTACCCTAACTTCAGCCGGCCTAAGCGAGGGAAAATACACTCGCACAGGAGTGTATCACCTAAAACCCCTCCCACCCTCATTAAACTACCTCCCCCCGCCCACCTACACTGACATGTGCGTAGTAACGGTGAGGGACGCCCCCTCAACCTTTACTACAGTGATACTATGGACATCTTATGCTAACGCCTGACGTATTACCGCCGGGCAGCGTAGTTCTGGATCAGGCTCAAGGTGCATAAGTGACCCCATTTGACTGGAGGGCGTATGCTATCGTACTATCGTAACCCTAGCGCAGCAACATTCATACGAAACGATTGAATAAAAATGGGCTGTGCTTCCCCTTCCCCCGATAAAGTGGGCGGGGGGAAGCATGGTAATTGTACAGTGTGGGAGGGGGCTCCCACACTGCTGTGGATCAGCGGTCGTACGGACTGCTGTTCCGTACAATTGCATTAAGGTATCATAAGCTGCCATAAAGCCTGCACAAGAGATGGGAGTGACAGGGGGCGCACACTCCCCTCTCTCTTTCTAGGACGGAGAGACCCCCGCATGTACATGGAGAGAGATTCTAAGTTTACAGATTCTTTACAAATTTTTGAACTCCAGATTGGTAGGTTCTTATTTTATTCTACTGAAACAATTGAATAAAATTACAAAACTATATTTTGCTGAAATGAAATTAATAGCAAATTAATTATAAAACACACAGTAACCAATGGCAGACAACTACATATTATTATTATTATTATTATTTAGACAGAGATAACATTGTCTGGTTCCTATGAAACTTTAACTTTTGCACAAATGAGGAGCCAAACTGCTTTATTTTTTTTACTGTTAGAAATGTGTAAATATATTTATTCATGAACACACTGATGTATGTGTTTGTATGTGTTTGTGCCTCTTTATACACATGCAGAAAATAGAGATATGGCTGCTGACAATGTTCACATAAACATTAAATAATGGGTGGTTACAAACAAACAGCAGTACATATGTGAACATACAGAAATAGTGTGGCTATGTCTGCATTCTCAACTTGGCAAATGTTCGAAGTGTTTGCAGGGGAAGTTCTTGTAATTCCCCTGGTGGATGCTTATATTACTTCTAGGGCTGCTACTCTGGACTCCTCCTAAAACAGTGAGTGTTGCTTTAAGGTCTGCCGGCAGCCTGAGTTTGTGAGTGAGTGAGTCAGAGCTGCACATGGTGCTCTGAGGAAAAGCACAGACCCCTTTTTAAAGGGATCCAGAGATTGTGAAAGTGAGATCAGAGCAGACATGCATTTCAAGGAGCTGTTTATCCCATTACTTCTATCTTTACTGCAATCTGTCGTGAAGAGTCTGGAACCTTATGATATGCTTTATGACAGCGGGATAGAAGCTTATTACAGAAATGACTACCAAAACGTTGTTCATTATATGGAAATGGCTATCAGCAGCTTCACACAACTCAGGCAGAGCAAGATAAACTGCAGGGTGAGCTGCCAGCAGAAGTACCCCTTAGAGGTGACAGTCGGTAGCTGGGATTTAACCTTAGCTAGTGTCTTGCTGTCCCGTTCAGCCTGTGTAAAGAAATGTGAGGAGGGCAGGCTGGGGATACTGTCCAGGCACAGAGTCAGTGAGGATATCAAGAGTGAATTCCACAGGAGAATCCCCTACAACTTCCTGCAGAGGGCATACTTTAAGGTAAGACTGCTGGCATCTGCAATTATGCAGGGTCAAGTGTGACCAACAACTTTATTTAATGAATGTCATACAAGTATGACATGCTTGTTGCTCCTATTGCTATATCTGATAATATGCAATTATAATGTGATGACTGATACTAGATATATTTGACAGAAATGATGTGTTTGCTGCTATAGTATAACAGGAAAATTGCTCCTCTGATATAAGAATATCACACATGGATATTGCAATAGGTGGCTGTTATTAACCTTGGCCATTTTGTGATATTAACTCATAGAGGGTAGCAATTGTAACAAGTGCAACATGTACCCATGATTGGGGTTTAGCATAACATTTTTCACTCTCCTGTTATGGGCACAGTTTGCAACAGTAGAAGTGGCGGTATGGACAATTAGAAGTGGCGGTATGGACAATTAGAAGTGGCGGTATGGATAATTAGAAGCGGTGGTATGGACAATTATGGAGGAATAAAAATAATAGAAGTCCATGGGATAAGTGGTTGTATGTCATACCCTGTATACCCCTTCACTTTGAGCCCTGATTAAAATTGTGAGTTAATGTTATTAAGGATAAAAACAGTGCTAATTAAAAGTAGTACATGTTAAAGGTGAATAGCAATTATAACACCATTTAGAAATCATGTCATGTAAATCAGTGGTTCTCAACCTTCTTGTGGAGTACCTGTTGCACACTATGGAATCAAATCAGGTACCACATTACAGATCATAAATCACAGTATAGCCGCGCTCTCAATATCAAATGACACAAGTAAAGAGTAAACAACGAACGTTACAGATCATGTAGACACGTGTATATATATTTTCTTTACTTATTGTGCAATGGTTTTTTGGTACATTTTCAACATAATCCATTCAGCCCCTAAGATATTTTATTAAATATGACCTCTGCAATAGTGTAACACACCTGATTAAAAATATCGCCGCTATTATCTGACAAGCTTGTTCAGCTGCCATGAGTACCACCAGAAAGTTCAATGAGAACCACCAGTGACACTAGTAATGCCTGATGTAAACTGGATAAGACTTTTCTTGAATGCTTGATGTAAGCTATACATTTTTACACATTGCGTTACAATCCTTATTTGTAAAGAAACACATGTAGACATATTATGATGTTTATTAATGAGCCACTGTCATTAAAATTGATTTACAATGTACTAAATTACTGGCTATGGTATTAGTCAGCTTTAGCATATACAACTCAAACCGCCGCATAACAAGGTATACTGCTAAACCACTACAGAGCCCATCTCTTCCTAACTCAGGCCCGGATTCAAAGTTGCGTGTGGGCGCAGGGCGGATGTGCATAAAATGTATTAATAAGGCCGATTCAAGGCTGCACATTTCCGCATAAAATTACGACTTTGAATCGCATGTAACTTTCAGTGATGAATGCGAAGACAGAAGTGCATGAATGCATACGTGCAATCTGTCAATGTGGTACAATGCATGGGCAAGCTGTAAGGAAAACACATTTGTGCGCTTACATGCTATTCACAGTTTAGCTACTGAAAATATAATAAAAACCAGTGTTTTGTTATGTTTGAAATGTTTTGTTGGTGTAATGTTTAAAAATGCTTTAATGTTAGAAATGTATCCTGAAACATGTTTGGATGTTACTTTTGTGAGATATAAGTGTAATTTTAAAAATCTTGTCAACATGAATGTTTATATCTTTGAACATTAGAATCATTGTACACTAACCTAAACCTCTAATAATACACACAAAATTATTGTTAACCAGAAACTTTTTTAATATTAAAACAATATAATATACAACATTTTAATAACCAGCAAAATAAAAAAAATAATATATTTTAAAGTATAAAAATCAACAAAGAATCCGCAGCACAGGTTCTTACATGGAGTGGATATGCGCATGTCAGTGATGTGGCTTTAGTTTTATTTATAGCAGGTGCTTGCTCTTTAATTTGCACCTGAACTAAATTTGTTAGTCGGATGTGCCTGACCCAAACCCACTTGCACTATGTCCATGCTAGGTGTAAGGCAAAAGTCGTATGTACATTTGATTGAAGATGCAGATGCGCGCTGACCTGCTACTAGACGCCCCTTTTTTTATTTACATACCTATACACGCCCCGTTTGGCATAGTAAAACAACCGGATTTGTAAGCAGTCGTAAGGCTTGAATAGCGAGTGCAATACGGCCGTTCTCACGCATGCGCGTTAGTGGAAATGCACAACGCATCCGAGCTGTTTTTGCATGGATACGCAGCTCTGAATCCGGGCCTCAGTTTTTAGGCCCACCAAGTGGGCTCTGATGGAGATTGTTCAACAACCACTAATGCCGCTGAGGTCTCTGACTACTGTGTTTCTCTGCCACCCCACCAGCAAATGAACCACGTCCCAAAACAAAATGCAAGGCTTATATAATCTCTGACCCCTCCCCATTGCTGAAAACTAAATGAACCCATTCAATTCTCCAGGAGCTCTATTGTCCTCAGTCCCTTCATTTATATTTGAGCAGCATCACAATTATATGGGACTCCATCTTTCACATATACTAGAACACTAGTCCAGCCACACCTGGAATATCTAACTTCATTGATTTTAAAATACAAAAACAATAAATAGATGCAACCACTTAAATTGTGATCACATCCAATTATTATGATTTCCTTCGATGCCATCACAAAGCTGTCTCTTACTGTCATGAATAACATAAATGATCGTTTACTATCTATGTGGAAGTGATGCTGTAAATTAAGACTTTTCTTGATTTCCTTTTAAATGTTGGACATTCAAACACTAATGGTTTTTTTTTGTTTGTTTTTTTCATTGGGACCTAAATAATGCTTTAGGATATGATGTGACAATTTGTAACCCATTTATGTTTTGTGTTTTTAAGTTAATTTAAATTACAGATGTCTGCAAATGAATTCCAAAGTGCTGGGAATGTACACAATACTAGTTTATAGTTTAGTATACAGTATAGGAACACTCTAGTGTTGTCTAACTCTTCTCCCATGTATTTTCCTTTTGCAAACAAAGTTCCTTAATTATGTATTATATTTGTTGATGCAAACATGAATTTGTTTTTATTGCTTCTGGATGTTAGTATAATGTGTACTATACGTATATATGTGTCATTTACTGTCTTCTGTGTTGATATAACTATAACTGATCCACGCAGAACTCTTAAACCCAACCCAGATTGTAATATTTACACTGCCAGAAAAGCTCAATACATCTGCAATCCGATTACAGAAGTCAGTGTCAGGCATAAGTCTGAATCTGGCCCATAAAGTTTAATCAATTCATGTCACCTATTTTATGAGCAGAGTTGTTTATACTGCACATAGGAAAATAAATTGATGACTCTAAAAGGTACTTCTAAAGATCAGAGCTTTATGTAGACTTCCAGTATATCTTACAGTAAATGGCCCAGATCCAGACCTAAGTACGACAGCGAACTTACACATGCTGTGTGCATAAATTTGTCCGTTTGTATGTTCTGCGCATGTTCACGGCAGATGTAACTCTGATCGTATGTAACAAGCTCGGAACTATGTATGAAGGGGCGTGTGAGCCCTTCGCAAGCAGAATATACGCATTGTACAGTTAAATTGTACAGTATGGGCAGGGTTAAGCAATTATGTATGACAAGGCGACACATATGACCTCAGATACGCAAGGAAAAGTTAAGGTAGGGTTTGGAACTTGTAAATCATCTATATTATGTGCATTTGAGGGGAGTACTCGGGGGAGTGCATTATAGTTACGAGTGCGTAACTATGCTATGGGATCGTACTTAAAAACAACTTTAGTCTGGATCTGGGCCAATGTCCTTTATTTACTATAATACTCATCTCAAACAATCCCTCATATACAACCTCTCATAGAAACAGCATACTTTTTGGGGATTACAGAGACATTCTATGGGGTTCTATTGTAAGTGCTAGAACAGTTCAGCACTTAGGGCCTGATCCAGAG
>WWET01000021.1:65630-83472 GCA_011038615.1 Limnodynastes dumerilii
CGGCTGAAGTTAGGGTAGCCTTCAGCTGGCGTAAGGAAGGGGCCATACGCCTGCACAGGGGGAGTGCCAGGGGGAGTCAGCGATGTAACGCTGAGCCTAGGACCTGATTCTGACCTCCATGCCTTTTCCATAGGCACGGAGGTCTGTAAGTCCACACATGAGAGTGGAGTGAGCTCCCCTGTCACTCCCTTCTCGCCTCTCTCCCCTCTTACATGTCCAAAACCTGCCTGAAAGTCTCCACATGGTTCTGCACCTGTCCGAATGCAGATCCAAGTCGATCTTCCTTCCGCCTTCGAATGCGGATTGCGAGTAGCACCTTCCACATGAAAATGAGTTCTGTACGATAGGAGTTCCAACATTTTGTGCAAATTTTATGATGCCATGCTGGTGTTTAACACACCCAGTGCCCTAACATCCTAATGTGGGATAGTTTTCCTGAACCATCAGACGCCCTAGAACACTTTTATTGTAGGGGTAATTTCCCAAATACTGTCTCATCTGAACACAGTGCAGGATGTTGCTTAGTTCAGGAATGTACAGTGCACAGTACACAATTGAGGTTTCTTATATATATAGAGACAGAAACTGATATTTTTCTTTCATTTGGATAGCAACAAATGGTGTTGCCTTAAGCTGTTACACCTGAGTTAATATCTAGGAAGACTTCTGACATTGCAGAATCATGTTTTTGGTCTCACCTTAGTGGATGTTCCTCTGACAAACAATGTATTGCTGTGTTATTCTGTGGCAGTGGCTGCTGTGAAAACGCTATTGTAGAAATACAGATAGCTGAAAGCTAATTTTGGAAAAGTGGTGCTGTTGCCTATAGCAACCAATCAGATTTTAGCTGATATTCTCTTGTTTGTAATAGGAAAGTGAGAGCTAGAATCTGATTGGTTGCTATAGGCAACATCTCCACTTTTCCAAACCCGCAGCTTAGTAAATCTGGCCATTAGAGAGAGTTAGGCTACGGGGAAGGGAGTCTTAGGGTCAGGCTGCGGGGAAGGGAGTCTTAGGGTCAGGCTGCGGGGAAGGGAGGGTAGGGTAATGGAAGGGGAGGGTTAGTGTAAGGGTTGGGGTAACATTCATACTCACCATTCAGAACAGCATCTTATTTCTTTCGTTAGTCGGTTGCTTTAATAAAGTGCCATTTACAGTGGTGACCCACAGCCATGTTATTCTGTTCTGCCAATGACTGGGAGACAGGCAATACAAGTAAGACTAAAGAAGGGAGAATTACAAATTCTCCATAAGTTAAGCTATGAAATTGTTATATGGAAGAGATGTAGAGTGTTTAATACTATCTGGTAGAGGTGGCCCGAGAACCCAGATTTTACCCTAGGAAAAGGTCCTGATATCCGTGTCATACACTTCTACTGGGACCGATATTTTTGACAGAAGAGGGAGGCCCTTGTTCAGGGCATTTAGTTGATTGGCTCTGTTTATTGGGAGCTAGTGCCTGATATATTTCAAGCATGCCATGATATCAAATAATAGTAGTGCAGTGTTTCTAGTTCAATCATTGACGTTGAAAAGTCCATCCTGACCACTCACTACAGCGATAATGGTACCGAACACTCAATAACTGTCTGTTTGCTACAATAATCACTATAGTGTATGGTAAGCTTTATAGAGACTCAAATATCTCTATTATATCTGCTTTTGTGTCTTCGCTAAATAACACTTTTTAGGTTCTGAAAACTCTTGTCCGTAAGTTATTAAAATGTAATGGTAAATAGTTCTCCTTGTGTATGGAAATCAGTCAAGTTGAACGTATTAGGCAGAAAATATAATTGCCTATTCCACTAATTGGTCTCTGCAATCTTTTATTAAGTTCTGGCAACCATGTTTAACCACCCCCGGAGGTCGACCCACTGGAACGCCGGGGCTCACATGCAGGAAGGGGGATCATGCAAGGACTGGAAGTGACGTGCCAAATGGTCAAAACATAACATGTTGCCATGGGAATCCCCTACCACAATGTCACATCTAAAAAAGTAAATAAACAATTAAGTGAACGCTGCCGAACTATGCATAACATCTACAGCAGGAAAAAATAATGATCAAAGGGCATAATGGATCTACAATGTGTAAAAACATAATGAATACACATTATAGAGATAAATATAAACAGTCATAAGAAGCACACTAAATGTGCGAGGGTAATCATTCTCACACATAATCCACAGCACTGAGGATAACAACATTAGTCCAAACAAAGAAAAAATGCGAGACAAGAGGAAATAGATTAAAGTAGCAATAATAAGGATCAAAAATAGGGCCAAGCGAAACAAAAATGCTTAATCGAGGAAACATGAGAGACTGCACATCTCGTTAAGACAAGGTTTTAAGGTCGTGGATCCATCTAGCTTCACACCTCAGTATCAGTTTGTCTCTATCCCCTCCTCTGGGTAAAGGAGGGAGTAATCGATAATTTTGTATCTCAGGGTAGCCAAGCTGCGTTTTTGTTGCAAAAAGTGCTGGGCTACACTTTGCTCAGAAACTTTTCCGTCCAAGGCAGCGTGTATAGCTGACCGATGCAGTGCTATGCGTTCCTTGAACCGCCTTTTCGTCTTGCCCACGTATTGGAGTCTACATGGGCAAGAAATGACATATACAATGAATTTAGTTGAACATGTTAAGAAATGCATGATTTTCTACTTTCTTCCTGAGTGAGGATGTGTGAAAAAAGTACTTTGCTCAAAGGAACGGCACGTAATACAGTTTGGAAACCTGTAGCATTCCAACTTGTGCCTAGTAGGTTGTTTAGTGGTGATGTCCGTGTGTACAAGAAAGTCCCTTAAGTTATTACCTCTTTTATAACTAGATATCAGAGATGTGTTCCGAAAGCATTTAAGTCCCGGATCAGACTGTACCAATGGCCAATATTTGTATGCAGTATTTTTAATAATACCATGCTTGTCTGTATAAGTGTGCACAAAAGGCAAACGGTTGGTGAGGTTTACTTTTGGTTTAGATTTTAATAGGTCAGATCTGGATGACTGGAGGATTTTCTCTACGATCCGGTCCAATTCGTATTTATCGTAGCCTCTGTCAATAAACTGGGCACACATTCGTAGCATGGATTGAAAAAAGCAGGTACCAAAGAAATTTAATGCAATCTCAAATGTGTAAAAACACAAAAGCCAGCATTCTTATAATGAGATATATCAGAAAGTAATTTTTAATGATTCAGACAGGCACATGTAGAATGCAAAGTCACCATAAAATGAACTTTTGGCTGTCTCTACTTTGGAAAGCCACCTATCGTGGCGAGGACTCCCACCATTCATTAGCGTACATGCGAGCACAGAGTTAACAAGCAACTCTCAAGAGGTTAAGACTGTGCCTTTCTGAATCATTAAAATAACTTTCGGATCTATCTCCTTATTATAAGAATGCTGGCTTTTGTGTTTTGAGAAATATATATATATATAGCCTTTTCACACTGTCACGCAGGCGGAGGACCTGGGTCTAATAAGCAGTTAGCACTGGTGAGGAGAGCTTAAACAGTTGGCGTATGTTATAGGCCAGGTCAACACCAGTTAGCGGCCAGTGCTGACTGTATAGGGAACAATGTGCATTAGCAAGCTCAAGGCACCTGGAATGATGTTGTTTTTTTGTATTTGCGTTTATTTCCTGTGCTTATAATACATACATACATACCTTAAAATATCAAAACCACCTGATTGTGAATGAATCAGTAGCAATAGTCTATTAATGCAATTTTTTTGTAGCAACAGTCCCCCCCTCCCCCCACACACAAACACATAATCATTATATGGTTGGGCTTATAGTTAAATTTGAAGATAAAATATATTTAGTTACATATTTGCATTCACAAACAATTAATGGTCTTCTGTGATGTGCCATGAAATGACTGTTTTCATGCCAAGAAACCCATAGTTATATAATAGCTGTAAAATTTTCCATTTTAAATGTCTTGATAACTGGTGCCAACTCTTGTACAGTTATGCTGATGAATACAAGGGTGCTATTTATAAACACCTTTATTTGGAACAAGGGGGCATGGAATGATTAGATTTTTTTTAATGTAATAACAATATATTTATTAGATTTTTTAATTTAGTAACAATATATGAAATATTTGATTTTGCTTTTGAAAATATTGTTAGAAGGGACAGTTGTTTTACCTTCTTCGCAAGCAAACTAATGTCACCAAGAGCCCAAAACATGAAAGTTTTGTCCATGTCCTGAAAAGCCACAAAAGGCATAAAATTGCAGTCAGAAGCTTTATATTGTTAGAACAAAGTGGAAAGGTGGAACTATGGTGGGTGATATAACAAGGTGCTCAGCCATGTGATGTTTCCTTGACCCCATGTCAGTACCATACAGAGGCCATAAGCTAGGGGGAAATATCGATATATAGATATACATAACCAGTGTGTGTTGCTGTACATAAGAGAATATACATTTTACGCTCTGCTAGGGCTTGGTAGAAAGGTAATATAAATAAATTTTATTAACTATTTGTAATATATATGTAGTTGGCTACATCTGTGTATTAGCTAAATGTATTGATAACTGAAAATTGGCTGCTTTCTGCCTTATGACAAATGTAAATATGGTATTAAACCCATCAAGCTTGGTCACAGTTGGCCTTATTCACAATGGGGTGTGGCTCTCCGCTGAGAACGGCCCTATTTAGAAGGGGCTATTCTCGCTCAGCCAGTTCCGAACTGGCTGGGAAATCGATTGCGTTTGCCACAAAAAGCAATCAATTCCTGGACACAAAAGACTGTGCTCTGAATGGTAAGTATAAATATACCCCAACCATTCCTTAATCCTTACCCTAACCCTCCCCTGCCATGACCCTAACCCTCCCTTCCCTGCAGCCTAACCCTAAGACTCCCCTCGCTGTAGCCTAACCCTAAGACTCCCTTCCCCGTAGGCTAACCCTTAGACTCCCCTATCCGTAGCCTGACTCTAAAGCTGGGTGCACACTGGAGAGATATCTGACGATTATCCTTTAAATCAGAGGATAATCGTTAGATAGCTCTCAAATCGTTTGAATGTGTTCTGTCAAATGATGCAGTGAATCGTCAGATTTTGTCCTGCATCGTTAGATCTTGATTTTTAGCAGTTCCTAAAAATCACAGATCAACGATGTTGTGATGTGTGGTTTTGTATGCGTGTCTATTTAGCAGAAAGGACTTCTGGGAACGATCCAGTGTGAAATCGTTCCAGTGTGTACAGCTGCAGGATTGTCAGATAAACATGAGTTTATCTTTTTATTATTGAAACATCGTTTTTATTTTGTCAGTGTGTACCCAGCTTAAGTCTCCCATCCCGGCAGCCTAAACCTAAACTCCCCTATCTGCAGGCTGACCGTAACTCTAACCTTCCCCTATAATGGGCCGGATCCAGAACCTTTAGACCACATATACGCAATCTACGTATCGAAACGATACGCAGATTACGTTCAATAGCTACTATGCATGCGCAGTAGCTATTGTTCATTGAATTACGGCCGTCTGTGGAAGACGGCCGTGGTTCTGGATCCGGCCCAATGAGCCTAACCCTAACCCTAAAAGTCCGGTCTGTGGTGGGTGCAACGGGTCTTGCGGATGGCAGGTCCCAAAAATGAATAGGTAATTATGCCGATTGACATACTTAAAAAAAAATAAAATAAATTCTAAAATAACTGTTTTTTTAAATAGAGACAGAGACGAAAATGAGCTTTTGGCTGTCTCTATTTCTAAAACAGCTATTTCTTGCCGGAACGGACAACATTCACAGTGTTATATACAATACTTGATGTGGTGCATCTTGTGAATAATTTTGCACAGAGAAAGAAAATATACACTAATACTGGAGTTTCACAGTTGTATCTATATGCATGGCCCCTTGCAGGTAAACAACATACTACAACTTGTAATGAGACCTAGAAAGACCAAAATTATTGTGCATAGGAAACCATAGGTTATTTAGTTTCCTTTACAGATTACAAAGCAATGCACGTAAATATTTTATACTGTGTATTTTCCTGTTGTATGTGTTACTCAAAATATTGATGACAAAAAAGTCCCTCAGAAAAACAGACATGTTTGGGTGGTCTCTTAAAACTGACTTTAATCCATATATCACTTTTATGACTGTGGTAAAGGCCTATGCAAATATTTTGAGTCCTCACGTGCCTACTTTTTGTGCAAATGCACCTGCATTTTATTACTATGCCCACAGATTTATAAATATATTACAGTACAAAATATTGCACCATTTTTAAAAAGATTTGGTCATATTGGGGGTTTGGGGGTATACCTTGCAAGGCGAAAATAGTTTGTACAATTAGTCTAATTTAGCTTTAGAAAAACTGAGCATTTCACTTTGCGGTCCAAGATTTTTTTAAATCGGTTCTAAGGGAAATTCCCATTTAGGGAGGTGTCCATTGTGTTGCTGTTGGTCATTCACCCTGTTGTTTGTGTTCTGTTTGTCATAATCAACATAGTTGGTGACTTGATTAAATTAATAATTATTTATAGTACTGACAATTGGACACTTTGTAGTGATGCTTTTTATTGCTTTATTTACAGACATCTAAAAGATTGTTGCCCTCATCATATATTGTTGAGAATCAATTCACAAAGTTGGCTACTATTTGTATACATTGTCCCTTTTTTGTCATTAAACTTATAACTAGACTTGTAATACTGTATTTTTAGATTGAGGCAGAAAAAAATATTATCACTTGTATCATTTTGTTAATAAATTACCACTTCTATTCTTAAGTTTCTTACTGTGTGGGGTTGAATACTTTAGTGAACAGAAAGAATGTGTGTCCCACAGTGGAGTGTTTATCTTTTATTTAGATCGTGTGTCATCACAAACCTGCAATGTAGGAACATCTTTTTACAGGACTTGGAAGTGGACGCTAACATTACCTTGGCAGAGAATTAGGCATGCATGTGAAACAAACACATATTTTAAACCACGTTTATTGACTACGTTATCTGTGCTTCAAAACTCTTGGACAATGCATAAGGCTACAGTAGTTAACATTCACTGCAGTGTCCTTTAAAGTCAACAGTAGCGTGGGTGGCAGTTCATAGGACATCTGCTTAAAGGACACAGTTCCCTGATTTGTAGCTGCAACTTCTGCCTTTTTAAAGACACGGTTTTAAAAAAAACCACTGAAATATATTTCAAAGTACAGAAGAAAAATAACAGCTGCAGTTTGAATAGAAAGTGAGAACACTGTTTGCATTTTTAGCTTTAAATTAAAAATAATAACAAAGAAATGAAAAAACAGTTCTTCAAACTCATAAGAGCTTTCCCAGTTAAATTAATCTCTTTCCTTTGTAGGACTTTACCATTATTTTTAGGTCATCACCAACTCACATATAACACAAAATAATATATCCAATAAAGCAAAAGAAAGACAAAAAAAAAGTGGAATATGTTTGTATATCTAGTAAAAATGCAAAAGGACATACCATTTTCAATGTGAGGAATGAGGTTAAGTCACATAAAATGTGAGAATATGGTTGGTTTTGATGAACAAATGACATTGAAAGCAGTTGAGGCTGGGGAAAAGATTGATCTGGTATAGGAACATGTTCTGTAGGTTTGGAGAAGCAGTAGAGAGCATTGTGGTGTGGGGATTTTAGACACTGGACAGAGAGTAGTTGTGTAAAGAGTGAAGATCTGAGGAATGGAGAAGGGGCTGAAACCTTTGCAAGTATGGAATGCAGAATGTAAAGTTGATACTTTGTTAAACATTTAGCCAGTGAAGGATATTACAGAGCTTGAAATACATAAGCAGAGATGTCAAAGAACAACCAGCCTTGCTTTGGCATTGAGCATGAAATGAAGTGGAATTGGAAAAGAGAATATATATAGAAGAGACTAGTTGAAACAGAATATATCAAGGTAATGAATAGGTATATTGTTTAAACCATAGGTGGAAAAGTTTCTAATACAAGGGTTGAGGACTTTCTTTTTTTCAAACCGGGAGATATCAGAGGGAGGAAATAGATTGCAGTATGGAGGCAGGGCTTGATGGCGCTATTTATGTAAATATCATCCCAAAGCCCCGTCCTTTATCCATCAAAGTCAATTTTTATAATATTACTAGAGGTGGGGGCGGTGCTTGATGAGGCTAATGATGTCATCATGTCCCGTCCAGTCCCTAGTAACACTAGAAATAGTAATGTTAATAGATGGGGAGGGCAGGACTTGAGGCTGTGGTTTCCATTAAATCATGGGAGATTTGCTGGCTCTCCCGGGATACTGAGTGAAATATCCGAATTTCAGGATACTGTCTAATGCTGTCATTAAAGTGACAGGCTTGAGAGAGGGAATGGAAAAGTGAAAGACCTGACAACATGACTGACAGAGAATTGAGTGGTGTTCCTAATCATTAGTGAGAGGCTTGAAAAACTCCATATGATATTTTTACTTCCCCCACCCAACCTGATCTTTGTTACAAAACACATCAGGCTCTGAACATGCCCAATTTGGTTCATGAGGAAGGAGCCAGAAGTAAAGACTGAGAAAGAGCTGCAGGGCAATTTTTTATCATTGTAAGTAAAGATGTTTTTTAATATGGTGCTAGTACTAGTATAACTTGCACTAGTTTTGAAAGTAAACCAATAAATCTCAATCCTTCACACTCTGCAACTATCCCAAAGTACTTCCTGTATCACCTTCACTTTCTATCTGAAACGCTGCATTCTCTCCACTGACACAAGGCTCATCCACATGTGTTTTGTCTGAACAAGTCCCTCTAGACATTAGTAAGAGGAATACAACAGGGTGGCGAGTTTGTTTAATAAAGCTGGGTAATCTTTTTTTTTTTTTTTTAGCGCTGTAAACTTTATATTTATATAATACTATGCAATGTTTTTTAATTTATAAATGAATGGCAAGTACCACCAGATAGTTGTGTAATGTATTCTACATTGACATTTTTTTTTAAAATCCATTCATTAATTCAAAAAAGTCGATAAAAACGTATTTATACAGTATGTGGCCAAGTAATTAAATTTTAAATAGCAACTTAAGACAAAATATGAGAGACAAACCCTTTGATTCTATTCCCACATGCTATTTGTTTAAAAGTACTGTTTGAACCTTTGTATATTTCTGCTAATGTTCTATTCAGGTCACATTACGTGAGATAGCATCCTGTTCATTGCTGCGTGACCTTTCTGCATGCTGATGCTACACTGTAATCCAGATATAAACAATAACATGGTACTTTGGGCACTAGTCTGCATTTGGATTTTGGATGGTTTTCTGTGTTCTTTTTTTTTTTTTTTGTCATCTCTCAAAGGATTATTTACACTAAAATAGAGAGTGACATCATGGAGCAAGTTATCGAAATAGTGAACTCCTTAGTCCTAAAAGCATGTTAATCATTGCTGTGAACAGAGGATATTTTTTATACATTTATTATAGCTATGAGTATTATTACTATTATTATTATTATTATTACACATGTAAGTGAACTCCCGTCACTTGTGTACTTTACAGAAGTTATGTTGCAATAAGCCAACCTTGGGACCCCCTGTAGTCTGTAGGCCAGCCTATAAAATGTAAATGGCCACCTTGCGGAGTTTAGGTGAGTAGAGGGGATGGGCAGCTCTCTTGTTCTGATTTCATAATGTATTCTGTATGCCAGGAGATCCACAGCGTAACATCTGGCGCGTGCATGCTCATATGTTACAGTTAGGCTTATATACGCAATATACCAGTCCATCATCATCACCATCATGGCTGTCAGAAGACATTGCATTGCAGTACTTTTGGAGGTTTCATCAAATATCAAAATGAAAAGTTACAAAATAATAAACTGTATAATCCCATCATTACATTAGAATGGGGATCCAGTTAAGTGAGTGGTTGCATTGAAATGCGGAGATGATTTACAGAAAGTGACACTTTGAGTATTAGTGGGAGTTTAGTTTGAGGGCTGATAAGACTATATGGAAATAAATATTATTAGGGCTTGGAGCCTTAGAGAAGAGTGGGTAAAGGAAAGAAAATTGGGTAAGGCAATGAAGTAAGCGGTGAGCAAAATCGAGGATGGGTAAATATGAGTTCAGAGATGTAAGAAGACAGGAGTGGCTGAGGCTTTGTATCTGAGGATTGTGAGATTGTTCTGTATTTCGGATGATTAGTATTGTGGCTGATATGAGATGTACTATATGACCTTGTGTTTAAATACATTAGGTTTGTCTAAACTAAGATGAGAATCATTGCAAGTTGAAAACTACCTTTATAATCGTGACATTGGGCCAGATCCAGAGCTACGTTGGCCGTAAGTATGGCCACTGTAGCTCTGGAGCACTCCCCCGACACTCCCCCTGTGGCCGGTGTAATTACCCACTGTTACGCCGACTGAAGGCTACCTTAACTTCAGGCGGCGTAACAGTAGGTAATTACGCTGGCCACAGGGTCATAACTGCCCTAACCCGCTCCCCCTCCCTCATTTACTTACCTTCCCCCGCCTTCCTTCCGTAAGGGTTGCGTAGTTTTGGCGAGGAACGGCACCCTCGCCATAACTACGCAACAGTTAGGGACGCCCGATCCTAAGGAACGGGTTTCCCTAACTACATCAGGCAACATCTGCAGCGCCCGTAGGTCTGGATCAGCCCCTTTGTACCTTGGACAAAAATGAATTTGTTCACACATGGGCCGATCCATAGGTAAACTGTTAACATAAATCGCCCTTTTTAATGACTGCGTTCTCCTCTGGATCAGGTACAGATGTTTGGACACACCTTTACTGTACATTGACTCCGTCTCTCCATTCCTTCCCTCCTTCAACACTCCCCTCAGAACCCAAGCTGGCAACACAGTTGCATTCTGCTCTGAATTGGAATGTGGGCTCTTCAGTTCTGAACATGCATAGTAGAAAATCACGCTCACCTCTGGATTGGGCCCACCCCAGTTTAATTCTCTTAACACTGGTTTGCACATGAAAAGGTGGGACGTATGTGTTCTACTATATGAGATAAATTGAATGATCAAAGTAGATAGTGAGGAGTATTGTAGTTTCCTTAGTTATGTTCTTTAAATAACTGTGTTTTATTTTTGGCTGCTAAAGACAGTTGCTCTTCAGAGAGTTTATGGGCGTTTTCCCTTGCTGCCCACATCAAGCTTGCTGGTGTGCCTGGTCATGTAGCTGGCATTGTGACCTGTCAGCATCCAGCTGGTACTCAGTGCTTGCTCAGTAGTTCTGTTGGAACATGCTGTAGACTCTCCCATCCCACACCTCCTGGTAAAACACATTACAAGAATTAACCTCTGAGTGCATAGAAAAATGTGGAATGAAGTTGAATATTGGACTTAGTGTGTGTCATGTCAGGACAACATCTCAAATGACTGTTATGATACAGAATAGCATTTTGTTTCTTAACATTTTAGTCTACCACCCATGAAGCTCATGTATGACTCATTCAGTCTTAAAGGTTATCAATGATGGATGTGGAGGTCTTTGTCTATATATAAAACACAGTTTTTAACTGAGTCCAGAATCAGGAAATGTGAGCAATGGAAACGCAGAACAATATTGTACACTAGCCCTACTATGTGCACCATGGGGGCAGCTAACGACTAGGACGTCTATTGCCATTTGTCTACATTTGAGAAAATGTGCCACTAAAATCTGTAGGTTTGACTATTTTCGTTTTTTTCTAAACAATTTATAGCAAATGGTGATTTGAAATTATATACACTGTAGAAAAACAACAGTCATCAAAATCATTCTCTTTACATTTACTCAAGAATAAGTAAACTGTGTTGCTGTTTTTTACCATGTTAGACTAAATTGAAGATTACTGGTCATATTGGCCCAGAGGCAGAACTCCACGGCCATGGCTGCTGTCAATAGAGGATCTTCATGCAATCCTAAATCCATGCATGTGAGGGAAGACCACTCCCCTCGCACGCACAGGACACCAGGACCCTGCCTTACAATTTACTCACCGGCACCAAGCCCTTACTGTATGATTACTATTCCTCCCCACTCTCACCCTGTGCGCACAGTGTATGCATATCAGCTTGTCCTGTCCCACCAATGGAAAGGCTTCCGGTATGTAAGCCTGTATTCTAAGGATCTAGCTTCATGCTGGATGCCTTGTATGTATGAATGCGCTCTCACCATTTGTGTTAGTTTTCCACTCACACGCAGTTGAAAACAATTGTAAGTGGCAAGTCTGAATCTGGTCCATTATAATAATAATAATCAATTATTATTATTATCATTATCATTATATTTACTTTTATTTATGACACAAAGGGCTTTAACCAGAACTAAGCGTAAGATCGGCTGAAAAGGCGATCTGCGCATGCGGCGGGCAGATGTTGTCCGTAGGAATAGCGTAGTGACGCTGGAGGGGGCGTCCCCCATCGTTATTACGTTAAGGTTAGTGACGGTGGGCGGGGGATTTAGTTTAATGAGGGAAGGCTTAGCGTTACAACGCTCCTGTGCGAGCGTATTTTCCATTGCTTAGGCTGACTGAAGTTAGGGTAGCCTTCAGCCGGCGTAAACAAGGGAAAATACGGCCGCACAGGGGGAGTGTCGGGGAGAGGACGCCGATACGCTGTGCTTTAGTAAGCACAGCGCATCGGCGTAGTTCTGGATCAGGCCCAAAGTTTCAGGCATGGTACTTAAGTACTCAAGTATAAATAAGAGACCTCAAATATCAGGGGGAACTGTAAAGGGAAGTGTGGGGAGGGGGAGGAAGACGTAGAAGTGTGAGTCAGTGGAGAGAAACATATAAAGTGACGGCAGATAAGAGCCACATGGCCCATCCAGTCTGCCCAGTTGTTTATTTAAAACTATACTGACCCTAGTCCCTATTTACCCTCAATTTAGTTTGAGATTTAGGATATCCTTATATTTATCCCAAGCATGTTTAAACTTGGAGGGATGTTGTGAAGTTGGTTTGTAGGAGAGTTTGTAAGGTTTAATAAAGAAATGGATTTTGAGAGTCTGTTTAGACTGTTTGGAGCCAAATAGTAAAGAGCGTTCTAGTCTTGAGAAGCAGCATGGGAGAAGACCTGTGAGTGGGAGTGAAATGGATGACCTGATTATACATAGTGAGTGAGTGCATGATACTCATCTCCTGTCTATTCAACCAGATATAAAATATGTAATCAACCTAAATAACACCAGCCTGTTTTCCAGTCAGTTTTTATATCAGTGACATAAAACATAAACTGTTAAAGCAAGTTTTACTTTATGTCTGGTTGATTCTCTTCTTCTTCCTTGTAACTACAGAAGTAAAGTGATGTTTGGCAATTCAGATTTTCAGATTCTGCTATTCCCTTGGCAATGAGCTTTCATGATTATATTAATGACAGATTTCAGCAGATGTTTTTTGATCATTGTGGTTTTACTATTGTTTAATGCCATATATAAAATCAGTTTTGTGCCAATAGTGGCTTTAAATTAAGTCACATAAATTCATCTCATTCACAAAGCAAGTGTATACCTTTAACAGTGATGTTTTGTGCATATTTTCATAGCAATGTACAAGTTTCCATCCTCTCTACTAGAGATGAACACTCTGCACAGGAAGTGAACAGACTGTAGACATTCCTCTTATCTCCAACTGGTGGAAACTGTATGAGTCATAATAAAGAGAGCTGTATTTGTGTCTTGTTGGTAATATTAAATGTATTTTGTGACATTGATTGCTATTCCTTTTAAAGCTTTTGTACAATTTTTTAAATACGTTTACAGCTAAAGGACCTTACATCAATGTAAAAAGCCAATATGGTGAGCAGAATCCAAAATATTACTAGTGTTACAAGAACGGTTACCAGGGCGCGGAGTCTATCTATTGGGTGGTGTTCACCAGAGCCCCTGATGGTGGGGTTGGGCTGGAGCTGCGCCCCAACAGCAGGTTGTGGCCCTCGGAACCGAACTTGTTTAGTGAGAGGGAGATAATAGAACCAAAACAGGGCTAGGAGGCTGCAATGGTACAGAGATGAGACCCAGACCAGCAATAACTTGGAATACATATAAGTGCAGGTGGAGTGACACAATACCAGTACAGGACTGGAATACAGATAAATGCAGGTAGAATGGCACAGTATCAGCACAGGACTGGAATACAGATAAATGCAGGTGGAGTGGCGCAATACCGGTACAGGACTGGAATACAGATAAATGAAGCTGCAATGGCACAGTATCAGCACAGGACTGGAATACAGATAAATGCAGGTGGAGTGGCACAATACCAGTACAGGACTGGAATACAGATAAATGCAGGTGGAATGGCACAGTATCAGCACAGGACTGGAATACAGATAAATGCAGGTGGAGTGGCACAATACCAGTACAGGACTGGAATACATATAAATTAAGCTGCAATGGCACAGTATCAGCACAGGACTGGAATACAGATAAATGCAGATGGAGTGGCACAATACCAGTACAGGAGTGGAATACAGATTAATGCAGGTGGAGTGGCATAATACCAGTACAGGACTGGAATACAGATAAATGCAGGTGGAATGGCACAGGACTGGAATACAGATAAATGCAGGTGGAGTGTCACAATACCAGTACAGGACTGGAATACAGATAAATGCAGGTGGAGTGGCACAGTATCAGCACAGGACAGGAATATAGATAAATGCAGGTGGAGTGGCACAGTATCAGTACAGGACTGGAGACTCACAGTAACAGCACAAGGCTGGATATAGTTTGTGCAGGTAGACTGAGCACAGGAGTAAGTGGTGCAGGTGGAAATAGCACAGCATGTTAACCAGTTCAGGACTGGAGTATGCAAGAGGTGCAGATGGATTAAAGACAGTGGTTAACCAGTTCAGGACTGGAGTATACAATAGGTGCATGTGGAATTAGCACATGTACTAGCACAAGGCTGGATATAAACTGACAATACAAATACAGAGGCAGGGGGCTTGCAAACAACAAACGGGAGGTAACTACACTCACACCAGGGGGTATATTTACAAAACGCGAATAAAAAAAAATTGCCTCAAATCGCGTGAATTTGCTGTGAATATCAAATCTCCATATTCACTAAAGTATTGCATAAGCATTGCTTAGCCTTGTAGTAATATCAGCGTCAGCATGGTAAGACTTCTAACCATGCTGCGCTGTGTGTAACAAAAAAAAACAGTCTGCAGAAAACATACATTTATACATTACTGTCTATGTGAAATAAACATTTTCCCTGACTAATATTTCCCCCTAATGTGTGCACTTCTTAAGTACTTGACACGCAGACAGGCTCCTTCTTCTTCTTCCGTGACACTCCTACTGTCCATTCTGTCGTTAGGGGGCAGCCTTTTATATTAATGATGATGTTAGTTGCACTAGGGGCTCTAGTGTTTCTGACATAATAATTAATATAAAAGGCTGCCTCCTAGCAACAGAATGGACAGTTGGAGCGTCACGGAGGAAGAAGAAGGAGCCTGTCTGCGTGTCAAGTACTGAAGAGGCCGAGGAGCGGAACCGAACATCGGGGATGACCCTTCTATCAACCGGAGGACAGTCTCCAAGCAACTTGAGAAGATTCTACTCATCAAGCAACTCTTCCCAAGAATGATGACAGCAAACGGTGAGTCAGAAATTTTTTTATTCTTTTTTGACACCACACAGTACATTGCAATACATTTAGTATAGGACACGGTGGCCACTGGAGGTAAGTGCACACTATAGGGGGAAATGTTAGTCAGGGAAAATGTTTATTTCACATAGACACTTATAGTAATGTATAAATGTATGTTTTCTGCAGACTGGTTTTTTTTTTTGTTACACACACCACACACAGCGCAGCATGGTTAGAAGTTTTACCATGCTGACGCTGATATTACTACAAGGCTAAGCAAAGCACAGCATGGCTAAGGCTTTCAAGCATGCTGCACTTGTTTTTTTTTTTTTTGTAAACACCCGCAAGTTGGTGCGATTTTTTTCAAGGAAAAATGGTGGTGCTTCTCTATAGAAAAGCACCGCGATTTACCCCTTGCAAAATTGACACGACTCACGCAAAAATCGCAAAAAATTCACAGCTAAGTAAACTAGGTGAATTCACGCTGCAAATCGCATGGACAGGAACACTAGAAGCATGAGCTAAGCTAGAAGCTATGACCGCAAAGGAGGCAATCAGGTGTCAGGTATTTAAAGGGAGAGCCACATTCCCATTGGCTGCTGAGCGGACACAGCCAAAACCTCAGCTAGGGAATCCCAACTGCAAAGTAATCAGCTAGGATCCTTAGCCAGTAGGGATGCTGCAGTGTGTAACACTAGTTATACTATTTTACACAGAGAACACCATTTTTTATTTACATCACATATTTCAGGAACTATTTATTTTTTATGCAAAACTCTGAGACGTTGGAAGAGTTGGAAAACAAAGGTTATTAACAAAAGCTGTAACAATGGGCTTAAATATCAAAGTCAAGACATGAATCTTCTCTGCTAATTTTATAACGGTTTGCTTTTACCATTTAATGGTTCATTTCACAGATCAGTTTTAATCTTGTTGTGATTTAAAGTTTGAAAGCTTGCTAGGACTTAACATTTTAGAAAGTAAAAAAAAAACAAAAAACATTGAATGAAAGTAAAAGAAACTTTTTAATAAAGTTATTTTGTTTGTGTGTTTTAAATAAAATGCATGTACAGAGTGCAATTTATAGGTAACTAGCAAAAGTGCCCGGCATTGCCCGGATTTAAAACTTAAAGTTAACTTATCAATGAGTTAGATGTCACTCCTACTGTCACTCCTCTGCTACTCCCCTGTCACTTACCCGTCACTCCTCTGTTACTCCCCTGTCACTTACCCGTCACTCCTCTGCTACTCCCCTGTCATTCCTCCTGTCACTCCTCTGATCTAGACATCATGCATTGATAAAGACCTTTCATCTTGAAACGTATCGGTAGGAGTGTCAAGTGGGGAATCCTCTGGACTGTGGTTTTTGCTTGCTGGTCACACAGGACTTTACCATCTTCCACAAGCATTTTTAACACTATTTCCTGGTATGGTGCCTTTACTCCCCCTGGGAAAAGGGGTGGGGGGGTAATTTTTACTTTGTTTAAAATTTGTTTGCATGTCTTTGTTGTTCAAATAAATCACTTATTTTATTGGGATAATACTGCGCTATGTGCATTTCTTCATGATGAGTTATCTTTGAGGAAAAATAAAAACAAACAAGTGGAGCTTTTTTATGCTGAAATAATTGATTTACAGAAAAAAGTGAAAACCAAATAAATGTCAGTTCTATCTCTATCCCTGCTGTGGCTTGTTGAATTTACATCACAAAAACAATTAGTGAGTCTCATTGATTTCAGACCGACATTGCAATTCTTATGATTTTTTCAAGCACAAGACACTGAACATTATTTTTACAGATGTGACTTTATTTCCAAAATGGATCAATGGATTTTATATCTGCAAACTGTAAACACCTTTTTTTTAAATTCATTTTACCATAATCTTAATTTTGAGATTATGTTTATGTTTAGGTCTGGATAAGGCTCTTAGTTATAGAAGGTTTAACGGTCAAAAAAATAGAGTCCAATAATGTAATCTTTATTTCTTTCTAATATATATTGGAGACAAGCTATTGATATTGTCTAGTACAGGCTTTGTCATTTCAGATATGGTCATGCTGTCATAGCATGATGGGACTCGTAGTTTATACAACAGTTGGGGAGCCACAGGTTGGCCAAGCCTGGTCTAGTATGTGGGCATTTTACAATTTCTGGATCCTATACCTCCACCTACTGGCTAGAGTATGCTCATATTTATGACTTTGATCTCCAGGCAAGAGGTGGAGGTGCCAACACTAGGTAGGAGGATCTAGCTGACAGTCAGTCAGCTGCACAGGCTTCCTGCTG
>WWET01000021.1:83493-101411 GCA_011038615.1 Limnodynastes dumerilii
GAGATTGCCAGGGGGCCTGTACAGTCAATCATTGCTGAGGTTGACAGGAGACCTATGCAGCCAATCAGCTGCAAGGGCCTCCTGTCAATATCAGCAGCACTTCCTCTTCATCCTCAATTATCCCTCACAGCAGGAAAGGTGAGTGGTCCCAATCTTAGGTTCTTTTTCTAATGGAAAACTCCACCTCCTGCTGTGACCAATAATCAATGCAATGTATTTCTCCTCCTATCACAAGTGATATTATGAGTATCATATGTGGATCTTTTCACATATGTCAGCCAGTAACAAACACACCTGTGCTCAAGCAACGAAACCTGGAAAATATGTTCTGATAGTGGTGTTTGAGGACTGTGTTTGAGAACCCAGCCAGTAATTGTAATACATAAAATGCTACAAAGAAGTTCCTTTGATCATCGAAGCGGTGAACTATACAACATCTTGAGGACCTAAAAAGTTTGCTTGAATGAATTGACTGACTATAATAAAAAAAAGCTCAGGCATCCTATCAAATTTTCAATAGTTGTATGTTTTCATTTTCCTAACACATTTGAATATTTTTCATCTTACGTATGAACTCATAGTGGATTGCACATTTCTTGTCATTCAGCCAAGTCATTTTATTGCAGGTGAGCTAAAATTGTCTGCATTACAACTGTTTCTTATTAAATTTATATTATGAGTTTAGGAACTACAAATTAATGTTATTTTCCAAGAAATAAAACTAGCTCCATATTCAGGACAACTGTTCAGTTGCATAACTTTGCGAAAAGAAAATACATTTTTTATTGTTTATGCCAGATGGTTTAGCATTAGTCGCACAATAGAGGTCTAATTAGAAATCATTCAAATGTAATTAGACATAAACCAGCAATGATATTTTCTGCCAACATAAATTCTAATGGGAAGGGACATTTAAATCATAGTACTTAACTGAGAAAGCTGACTCTAATTTTACCTGGCATTCAATTTTTGTTGCATTTAGTATTTTGTCTGCTGCTTAGTTATCCTCTTTGGCTCGGAACTGCCTTTTTTAGAATCTTAATGCCAATTCTTTTGCTCATAGATTTGTATTGTTCTTTTATTTGGATTAGTTATTTATTTACTTCATTGCCATCATTAAAGCAGTGTGCAATAAACCATGATGGAGCCAGAAAGACACTTTAGTGGGCCTTTCTTTGTTAAACTTTTTTATTGGAGCAATAAAGTACATTAAACAACATCAGAAAAGTGTATGGTGTACAATCAATTCCACATGTCATATACGTGAATAACAATATAGAAGCTGAGAACATAACACATTAGAAGGTAGAGAGCCTCTGGGTCTCAACAGAATCCGCCACCAAAAAAGGCGAATGAGCAATGGTTTCTTCAGTAATATATTGTAGGGAGGGATCTCCCAATAAAAACCTATCCTCATACCAGGATGTCGTGCGAAAAACTATCATGTATATGTCTGAGTCTGTGGAGATAATGTATTCATATAATCACCAGTCACGGAATAGCTTAATAACAGATTTTTCTTTGGTTAGGGTTGCCTCTAACCACTCCATTCTAAAGAAATGGAATAGTTTAGTATGAAACATTTCCATAGAGGGAGGGTCAGTGCTGATCCAATTTTGTAAAATGCATTTTTTAGCCACCGCTGATGTTATCAGCAGCATTTGTTTAGCCTGATGCTTCAGTATGAGCTCAGGATTCATGTATCCCAAAACTGCCCATTCCTTGCAGATAAGATCTGGGGCGACTCTGTGACTTATTAAGAACGAGTGTACTTTCCAAAATCGTATTATATAGGAGCATTCCCATAAACAATGAAGTAGCAAAGCTCTAGGCTCTCTGCATTTAAGACATCTGTGAGAATCAGAGATGTTTATTAAAAATCTTCGGTTAGGAGACAGATAACCACTATGATATATGCTTAAAAGAATCTCTCTATAGGAACTTGCCTTAAGTATTTTAAATGAGATCGAAAGTGTCTAGAATCTGATCAGTAGTGAGTTTGGGAAACACAGAAGACCAGTAAGATAATCCTCCCTTTTTACTGTGATCAAGCGTTTCCCAAAGGTGATGGTAATTATACGAGATTGCTCCTTTATTTGATTGTAGCTGAAACATCATATTATCAAACTCATTGTGCCAATCTTTGGCATTAAATGAGCGTGCAACTTCATGAGCATAATGGAGTGCTTGGTGAAGCGCAAAAAAGTGTGTAGCAGGGATATGATATTTATCCTGGGCTTGGGTAGCTGTAAGTATAGTGTATTGCCCGGTTGTATTCTCCGGTTAGAAAGTCTCTTTTCGGATGTCCCTATTTCGAATACTTACCATTTTCTACTTTTGTTTAGGATGGGTGAGTATGCCGTTCGGCATACTTCACCCATTCACCTTCGAAAATACCGCCGCTGCCGATATCCCACCACTCCACCGCAGCTATCTACGATGAGTAACTTCTCTGTGTGGGGTAGGGAGGGTTAGGGTAAGGCTGTAGGGGAGGGAGGATAAGGGTCAGGCTGCAGTGGAGGGAGGGTTAGGGTCAGGCTGCGGGAGATGGTGGATCAGGGTCAGGCAGCAGGGGAGGAATGGTTAGGGTCAGGCTGCTAGGAAAGGAGGGTTAGGGTAGTGAGAGGGGATGGTTAGGTTTAGAATCAGGGAAAGGAATGGGGGAACTTTTTTTCATTACTTTTTGGAGCACCGAAAGGTCGGTGCTCCGTGGATTGATTGCTATGCCTCCTTGAGAATACTGTAAGGTTTGCGATTAGATTTAGTCGTATTGGCTAAGAGGTGACCTGATTTATTGCACCACCGGAAGAACTTACTACGCGTATAGTCAAGATTCCATTGTGCTTGCGCTAGAAGCATAGTCTCCAAAATCTGTCTAGTGGTAATATTATGGATTGTAAATGTTTTTATTGGGGTTAAGGGTGTATGAACGAAATTCCTCAGTAACAGAAGTGTTTGCCAAAGCATATATAACTTTAAATTCTTTGTTTTTTACTCTGATAAGAAATTATATGGCCCTATAATAATGCTTTTGCCGCTTCTCAGGCCAGAATGAGGTCCTCCCTATGCTGAGCGTTATCATATGCATAATTCAACCAGTTTTGCGATAGATATTCTTTAAAGTCATCTGATTTATAGAGATAGGTAGGGAATCTCCAAGTGTATTCTTACGGCTGGATATGTGCAAGTGTTAAAGAAAGAGTGATGGGGGTTGATCAGATATTATAAAGTATTGTATATTAGTAGTAATTAGTTGGGGGGAAGAGATGGTTACTAAGTAACAGGTTATCCAATCTGGAGAAAGATCTATGTACAGGAGATTGGAAAGTATACTCCCTTGCAGTAGGGACCAGATATATTATAGGTAGATTGCAGATAAGAGAATGGGATGTATGGGCTATGGCCATGGGAAGGAACAGGGTGGGGGGAGATCTGTCCATGGCAGGGTTCATCACCGAATTAAAGTCTCCTCCCAAAATTAAACCCTGATTTACCAGGGGACTTCATCAGGGAGAAGATTAGCCAAGCATGAAGTGAGCTGTGTGTTTTACCCTGAGAATTAATACTCAGGTAAGGTTATTTTAATTAACTACATGTATTTATATTTTGTATTTTTATTGGCAATAAATTTTGTGTAAAAAATACTACACTAGTTTGCTTTTTATATGCTTTTCTCCCCTACTGGTTACGTTTGATGAGAATCCTGCCACGTAAAGAATCCAGAGCCACAGGAAAGATACCATTACAGGCATCTCTATACTTAGGGCCAGATTCAATTAGGTTCATAGCGAATTTTATGCTTACTTAATGCTCATTTGCATAAGGAAATTAGCGCGAATTTTAAACGCTGTATTCGATTTAGCATTTTTTATGCACAAAAAAGGTGCGCAAATTAATATGAGTTGTGTTAAGTTGATGTAAATAAGTAAAAATGTATAGAAATAATTAAAATAACTTTTTTTTTTTTTATTAATTTTTATCATGGATATGCTATTCATAAAACTATTATGGGAATTAAAAATCACATATGTAATATGTTCTGTGGTAAAGTAAAAATACCTTTCTCCCTACCCTCTTCAACTGGGACTAAATAGTGCTAACCTCAGAGGTTCTTAATAGTCCCCAGTCCTTAATTTATCAAAATCAGGCTTAAACTAACTAATGATAGCTCCATTCTATTGTGGGGCAATCGCTTTTTAGGATCTAGAAGCCCTAGCAGGGCCTGGATATCTATAAAAAAAATACATTTTAAAAAGTTTTGACCCCCAGATCACAGACAGGACCACAGCTACTTGAAATAGGGAAGGAGCAGCTTTTTGCACAGATGTCCCCATCGCAGCCCCTAACTATAAGTGCGAATTACATAAAATTCACAGGGAAAAATACAGCATCGCACAACACACAATTAACGCAGGTTGGGGGCGTACTGTCATCTGAAATTGAATTGGGTGAATTTTGGCCAGCGAATTTGCTGCGTACAGTGCAAATTTTTTTCGTGCTAATTTTTTTTAAAAACTCGCTTCTAATTGAATCTGGTCCTTAACGTCTGGTACGCAAATATTTTATTCACTGGTTTTCATCTCTGAAATATGAAGCACGTGCACTTTATTCACTACGGAACTGCACTTTTGGCTCCCCCTGTTTGTTCTTCATTAATATCATGTTAGATCGGAGTGGCCAGAAGGAGGATCAAATTACCTTGTTGAAAGGTATTCTTGAGACCCAGAGACCCTCTGTACAAACCAAATATTACACGTAAAGTACATGTCAGAATAAAAATTGTAATATCATTCGTGACTGCACGTTACTGCAATTATACACCTGAATTAAAAAGCTCAATTTTCTACTTTTTCCAACTTTTTTACCTGATTATAATAATCACCAACATTTAGGGCCAGATTTACTAAGAATCGATTTAATGCATTGATTTAAATTGCTCAAGATTGCTGTAAATCGCATGCATTTGATGGTTTGTTTGTCTAATTTACTAAGCGTCGATTTAATCTAGCGATTTTTAAACAGTAGCGATTTGGTGTGATTTTTACACTAAATCGCATTCGTTGTATGTTTCCCAATTTAAAATGTGTTTTTCCACAAATCGCATTTGTTGCCATCAAAATCGCATTGCTTTGGCTCAAAATCGCGAGAGTTTGCTGGAAGCCTAAAACCTGGTTTTCAATGGGCCAAAGGTACACTCTATCACTCCTCTAGTGGATCTGGGTGCCTCATTATATTTGTAGTGCAGGAGTTACAGAGTGCAGCAGAGGGGTCATCAGCCAGAAGCAACACCCATATCCTGAATCCCCTAAAAGGTGAAAATAAAAAGAGAAATATGTTTTAGTTTCTACATTAATGTTTGTCTGATTAAACACATGATTAGCAATACACTCACTTACCCAACAGCCATCCCTCTGAGATTTTCTCCATTTTCAAATCTGGAGAAAAGGGATGATTGTCTCAGAATATAGGTGTCATGACAAGAGCCTGGATAGCCAGCAATTACACTCCATATTCTCATGTTTGCATCACAGACCATCTGCACATTGATGGAATGATAGTGATGGCGATTAATGTACAGATATGCCTTACTCCTCGGTGGTCTCAGCGCTATATGAGTGCAGTCAATCGCTCCTAGCACATTGGGAAATGCAGAACGATTGTAAAAGGCTAGCTTCAGGTCTCGCCACTCTGACTCCTGGCTGGGGAAGCAGATATATATATGCGACACTTTAGCTAGTGCACTTAACACCTGAGAAAAGTGACGTGAAAAGGTCACCCGTGATATTCCAATCACTCTTCCGGTCACAGACTGGAAGGAACCTGTAGCCATAAAGTGAATGGAAAACATTAATTTGTGCAGCACAGAAACTGCATGTGACCTAGATGTCGGTGGTTCTAAATCCCTCCTCACTTGCTCATAAAGGCTCAGGAGGTTAGCATGGTTCAAACGAAACAATTGCACAATCTCTTGATCTGAGAGGGAGTCCAGGTCCAAACGCAGGCCAAAGGAACGCAGTTGCCGTGGAATGCGTCCTCTCTGCGGAACCTGGGGCTGGTGATGTTCCTCATCCTCCACAGCAGACCTCACTGTGGAGCCTAGAATAGCAGCAGCACACCTTATAAAAAAGAGTGTGCTGCATATTCTCAACACATTCCGTGTCTATAGATTTCACTATGTGAAGCAGCTGGGGATGCTTGGGTGGTGCTTTTATATAGACTGCAGCATTTAAAGCAGGCCAATTACAAGCGATGTTGACCAAATCGCTAGCCTGAGGCACCACTTTCATCTCTGGCGATTTTTTTGACCATTTAGCAGCGATTTGAGCACAAATTCCCATAAATTCCATGATTTGTATGTTCACTGTGTAAAAAATCTCACGAGTTGTTTAAACAAATGCGATTTCACATAACCATTAACTAGTGCGATTTGAGAGGAAAGAAAACCTTAGTAAATCCGGCGCTTTGAAAATCACTACTAAACATAGCACTTCTCTAGCAATTAAACAACAATCTAAACAAAACAAGAACAAACAACATTGTAAGGACAAGAACTTGAGTTTATACATATCTAATGTTCAACTAACTGTAAGTTGTGTTATATTACATTGTTGACCAGTGTAGGTCTTAAGGCGTTAAGTCAGAAGCGTGATCACTGCGTAAGTCAAAATAGGCTACAAATTCCCTAGCTTTCTGTACATCATCAAACACGTGCTGACTGTTATTGGTTATTCTCAATTTAGTACAAATTGGTAGTGGTGCTCAAACGGGGCTTTACAAATAGGGGCAAATTCTCTCCTGCGCTGAGACACTGACAGAAAAATTCCTTTAAATTATGATATGTGTGAAGGATTGTTTCCTTGGGCCTGATCCAGACCTACGCTCGTGTGTTCTTACGACGGGCGTAAGCGTAAAAACTGGTATTTGTATGTACGGTGCATGCGCGGGGCACATGTTGCGCTCAGAAAATCTGACCGTAACAGCTTCGTAACAATGCTCGAGGGGGCATGCCTGGCATACGAAATCCGTAATTACGAACCGAGAGCGGGGTGAGGCATTTAAATCGTACAGAATGGGCGTGCTTAGCATTATAACTACGTAATGAGCTTACAGACGCCCGCGGTTATGAACAGAAAAGTTATTGTAGGGCTTGCTGCATAAGAAAGCAAAACTAAGTACGACCAAGGGGAGTTCTTATGGGAGGGAATCGTAGGTACGTCGGCGTAAATGCGCTACGCACATAAGCGTTTCATGAGAGTTTCATGAGCGTAGGTCTGGATCAGGCCCCTTGTCTTTAAAATTTAGGAAGCAGGCTATTACCACTCTTGGACTAATCCCCTTAGCACCCCTGACAGGGCCTAGGCTATGTGCTCTCTGTGGACCGTATGCAGACTCCTGGACGTATAACATATACTTCCGGAGTTTTGCGGTTTTTACTACTGCCCATGTGCAGTAAATTTTTTACGGAATCTACGTATATATCCTTACATAGATTGCGTATATATGGTCTTTAATATGCGGTTCTCGGTGCTGCTACATATCTATGTACAAAGTTGCTCTGACAGCTTTGAAGTACACCTTCAAAGCTGTCAGAGCAGCATAGTACATAGATATGCAGCAGCATCTATTGCAGGGAGTAGTACAGACAGGGATCAGCCGAAGCTGTGCTTAACGCAGTGTGGCTTTGGCTGATCATTGTGTATACTACTTGCAATAACCATTGCTGTATAACTATGTACTATGCTGTTCTGACAGCTTTAAAGTATACCTTCACAGTCAGAGCAGTATAGTTCATAGATATGCAGCAGCAGCTTTGAAGAATAGGAAGCCATTCAACTTACTGATTGGCTCCCTTAAAATATCAGGAGCGTTTCTGGTGCATTTATTTGGTGTTTGAAAAATTTATCTTGGCCATTAACTACAGCGATTATTTGCCCGATCACCCGATAATCGCTCTAGTGTATGGCCAGTTTAAGTCTAGTGGGCTGCTGAAGACTGATACTGCGCAACCTATTTTAGATCACAGTGATAACATTTAATATACTGAAGGCAATGGTATGGGAATGCTCCCTATGCATTGTGTTGGCTTAAAAATAAAAAAAAATATTGGTGCATTTGCATTGTTATTGAAGCACTTGCACAAAGCAATCACTATTTCCACTATACATAAAATGTATTGCACTTGTGCTTGATCGCTAGGGAAAGGGAACATATCTGTCACGGCTACGGGGATTTGTGAATCCGTTCCGGGAGCCAAAGGAGTGAGTTGACGAGCAGGAGTAAAATGGAAACTAGCGGGTTTGATAAAAGGTTGTTGCATGGGATACAGAATAGATAGTTGTTAACAGCGTAGCGCCAGATTAGACCAGATAAGGGAATGTCCGATATGAGCGAAGCAGGACCGGTATGCCGGATAGTAGAACAACACAAGAGTTCAACAGTGGTGGGGCAGGGCTTGGTATGTCGGAGTGAAGGAGTAACACAAAAGTCCAATAGAGATGACCGGCTATGCCTGGTCAGAGGACAGGTGCGCCGGGCTGGCGTGAAGAGTTGAGCCAGGCTGGCGTGAAGAGTTGCGCCGTACTGGCTCAGGATCAGGAATGCACCAGAACTGGATCAGGATCAGGAAGTACCAGGATCACAGGCATAAACCAGGAACACAGGTTACCAAGCACCTTGGGTGAACAAGTTGTTCTGGCAATGTTGAGAAGGTGGTCAGCGTTTAAATAGTGCGCTCTGCGCACTGATTGGCTGGAGGACCGGAGCAGGTAAGTATTCATTGATGGCTCAGAGTCACATGGGCAGAGCAAGATGGCGGCGCACATAGTCCGGAGCTCCGCGGCGCTTGGGCCAGAACTCCACTTGGGACGCCGGTGGAAGAGGATCGTGACTCCAGGTGGTGAGTAGTGGAGACTGTCACTGTGCCAGTGACAGTCTCCGTGAAGCTGGACTGCGGGACCGCCGGAGGAGAGCCGCGGCCGGATCGGGTAAGTGCGGTGTTTTGCACCACGATTCGTGATAATATCTTGTTACATAGCTGCATTGAGATTGGCTAATCTATGTACAAACGCAACCTGCTGATTTCATTTTTGCGTTCACAAGATGCAATTTTGATACAGTGATTTGTTATAATTATGGAACATTCTTTCACACATAAATAGCTAGGTATATGTATATGAGTCATTGGATAGGAAAATTGAGTTGTAGTATTTCTATCCCAGACACTATGTAGACCTGTAATTGTAGCTGCATTTTGCCCTTGGGCGACACATTCATCCTACATGTCTGTATATCATTTTTTAACACCAGACGCTTATCCTTGGGTATGAGGGATGCTTCCTTGAGAAGTTACAGCATAGTGGTCCGTATTCAGACCACCGGACGTATATCTGGTGTTTACCGTATTTGCATACACGTCCAGTGTTTACCGTAATTTGATACTGCGCGTGCGTAGTCATTTTTTAACATAATCTATGTATCTTTTTGATACTACGCATGCGCAGTATCAAATTTCGGTAAACACTGGCCGTGTATGCAATACGTCCGGTGGTCTGAATACAGGCCAGTAACATACAATAATATATGCATAAACAATGTACTTGCCAATAATTTGTGAATTTAATCAATTTAGATACTATTAGGAAACAAGCAGTTCTATAAAATGCTTGCAGTGAGTATGGTATAATTCAGTTTTTCCAAAATGGAGACTTGATATAGGCCAAATATCTCATGAGAGCGACCCAAAGCAGTATAGATCACAACCTTAATGCCTGAACAGAGACAGGAAAGTAGAATAAAAATGACTTTCATGGTGTTGTATACTGAAGTAGTATATAAATAAAGCTCTGCAATTCAACAGTGTCCTTATTTATAAACTCTAAAGTTGAAAATGATATCACCAGACAATAAATAACATGCAAAATAGTTCCTCAATAAATAGCAACACATGATATATTTTGCCTTTGCCAGTCTCTGGTATTTGGGAGAGTCATATGACACATTGATTTAAAGCAATGTGAATGAAAGATTTTATGTTTGGCTCAGTTCTTTCTTTTGTCACATAAGAAATACTTTCCCCACAATATATTTCAAAGCAAAAAAAGAAAGTTTTTGAGTCACCGCTTACATTTTTTTTTCCTACGCTCATAAAAGCATAAGTATATGGTAGATTTCCTGTTTCTTTTTTTATGATGGAGCAGAAATAACCGGTGTTGTAGGAGGATAAAGCAAAATTACAACTGTTTGCTTTCCTAAATAGGTAAAAATGTAGGCTGACTTTATCCTTTATTGAAGGGTAGCCATATGCTAGCTGGTGGGTCTTTATAACTGCATAATTTACAAGGAAATGGAAAAGCTGTGCTTTAGTTAGCAGAGTAGCCTTACTAACCAAGGAACCTCCTGTGTCTCCGTCACACCCAAATTATCACAATATGCTAATATTTGTTTAAATTACTGCTGGTCATTTTAGAGCAGGCATGATGAGACTTTCACAGCACCTGGAGTGCCGCAGCAAAGTAATAGCAAAGGCCCACAGCATCAAGGGGCCCCCACCACCAGAAGGAAAAAAATATCAGTTATGAGTGTTTCACTTATAAACCAACCACAGCATTGCCTCATACACATCAAAGCCACAGATGGCTTGTATATTTTAATACCTTGGCTGTTTGACTACAATAGAATGGCCAAGATGGTACTAGCAGCCCCTCTGTCAGATGTGCCAAAGCACATGCAATATGCAAAAAATGAAGTGAGATTCAGAACTGTGGATCTAGTTCAATGTTCTTACTTATGTGACTTTTACCAGTTACTTGTCCTGGTCCGGAAGCTCCCTAAAGCATTTATAAATCACATTCAGAATGTGTCAGATTACCTGTCTGGTAGAAATACCTTAAATTTGTTACTGCTACTAATGGAAAAATCAATAAATCAGAAAACACTGGTTATAAGTAAACACAAAGGAACATTCCATAGTACTTATTCTAAGTTTCCACAAGTGGAACTATTCTGTCTGCTTCTTCAATTTGTCATCATGTATGAACCACATAATGAAACAAGCTCAGACTACACAATTCAGACATGTCACAAGCAATAGCTTAATTCAAAACACGAGGCAGCAGCAGTCAGCGACCTAATTCAGCAATATCTGCACATATATTTCACAAGGAAACAGAATATACTCCTAAGAAAACACTCGCTGAAACCCTGAGAGATTGAGATTGTTTTTCACCTATATTGCTGTTCTACTCCACAAAGTTGGAGTCACATTTAACAGCATGAGTAAAAGTCTCGTATGTTACAATTACACATATACTGTAATACTGTTTACATCTCGCTGTTTCAGTTTTAATGTTTTAGTTTAGATTTTATTTAAGAAATGTCTGCAAAGTAGCTTTTTATGGATTTCTCATTTTGTGTGTTGTTTTTCTTTGAAATTCCCCTCGCTAGTAGTGGTCCATTGCTTTAAACCATGGAGGGTGTTTATTATACCACTACCCTACTGGTTCTGTTTTTAATAACCGTGTCTGGATTGTGTTAAAAGAATTTACACTTTTATAGATGTACTATTTCAAGGTCTTGTCTTTGTAATGTTTTACTATAGCTGGTTAATACAGGACTTCTGGAGTAAAAGATCACTGTGTTGTTTATGTAAAAGATTTAATAATTACCCTTTGAATTCTACATTTAGTCTATAATTTTGTTTGAAAATGCTCAACAAACAATATAAGTATAACTGATGTTCTTTTAACTAATATATTTTTCCTAACCTATGAATGCTCCGATCTCCTTAATGAGTATATACTTTGGTTTCTCCCATGTAAAAGCAATGGTGTTCATTTACCATAATTAAACAATTCTTGTTTATCCCTAGAAGGAACAATAGAATTTTTGTATATATGACTTTATTCTATACATCATGTTAAAAAGTCTTGGCTGGATATACTTTGTGACATGCTATCATCCGGTGATGAGGTATCACAAGCTGGTGTAAATTGTATACTGATAGACTAGTTTTGATACTTCATCATGAGATGTTGAATAACCTATGGCTCATGGTCATAAAACTTCAGCCTGAATATTAATGGCTTCAGGCTCTCAGATCCCCTAGTTGTCAGTATGTAGATACTGCAGGAGTTGGAGGAGAGTGACAGCTGTTGCCATAAGACGTCATAGGAGGAGTAACTCCCGAGATGGCTTTAGGATTTTACTTAAAACATTGCATGTACTGGATATAGCATTTTCCATCCGCCCATATAGATAAATATGTGGCAGAGGGGAATCTGAAATGACAGGAACTGTCTGTGGTATCTCCTCCATTACCAGTCCCTGTCAATAAATTAATTTCATACTAAAACACAATCAAAAAGCGTTGTCCTTATATCTCCTCTGCTCTGAAACTGCTCTGAAAATGAAAGAGCCAGAAGTAACTGATTACCAAATGTCTCCAAAAATTGATTGCTTGAATTATAGTAAAACCTTGAAAAAATGGGAAAAACACACCGCACTAAGGAGGAGTAAAAGATTCTCACGTGTATGCAGGTTGCTGAGAATGTGGGTGCTACAAAGTGGCAATTATAAGTATCAACATGATATAAAGAGAGAGAATTTCACCACCCTATATTAATTAATTTGCTTTATATTTTCGCTGCCTACTGCTGATTTTTTAATCAAATCAATAAAAGTTATTTTTTAACTAGGAGTAGGGGTGCACAATTTAACAGTGGCCCTTTTTGCTTTGTATGGAGTTTTTCTTTTGAACCCCATACTTTCCTCTGTTGATATAGTAAAACCTTACCAATGTTTTTTTGAGCATCTCTGATTTTCAGTGTATTATACAGCATGTCATTATATAGGAAACTTAAACAGTATTTTTTCCACCAGTTTTTAGTTTCCACCAAATGTGCTCCTTGCAGCTACCTTGTTCCCACATATGGAACCATCACGTAGACGTCTCCACAAGTATCAGGTCTGTTCTTTGACAGTCCCTATTCTGTGGTGTACAAATTTAGGATCTGAAGCCAAGTAGCTTGGGTGGTGACTTTTGGTCATGGTCTGACCATTCATGGCCACAGAAAAAAACCACACATTTCTGTAGATAGTAACCTTTTACAGTAAACCCATGGGCTCATAAACTGAATTGCATGCTACCATGCAACTTTTTTTCTTATGATTTACAAATTTTGGTTACATTTTCCCAGTATAATTGCTCGTGCTTATGTAGAATTTAGACAAGAATTTGTGTTTTTGCTTTCAAAATTTCCCAGTGCATAATTATATGTATAATGTCAAATAGAAATTGGAACCTCTAAAACGTACACATTCTAATATATTCAGTCTTTACTGAAACCATAGGTTTTCAATGCACATTATTGGTGCAAGCCAAGAAAGTGGCAGGCCTATGTGATGGCCAATGCAGAATAGAGGCCATGTGGAAGAGGACTGTTACTGGATTGTTAGTGGTTGCTACTTTTGCTACTGTGCAATTTTCTCTTCCCATCCTCAAACATACCCGTGTGTTGTACAACTAAATATTTCTCCTCTTTTTGGAAACATGCTCATTTCCAATTCAGTTCCTGAATGTTTGATGCGAGACTAATTGGCAGCAGGTCGTTTTAAGGTAGTCTGTGACTGCACTCTTTCTGTAGTATAGCTTTTATTGGCTTTTAACACTGTTTTCAGTCCTACTTACGAGACTGTCCTAAAACCACTACTGAAGAGGAATGTTGGCAGCACAATTTTGGTCATAGAAAGAATGTAAAAGTGTTACTTGCATTACCCAACATCAGGTCATATTAGGTAACATCATATTTGTAAAGTAGAAATAAGGTTGATGGTATTCTGAAGAATGCATATGAGTACACAATGTCTGAAAGTATGGCCAAGAAAGCAGCTAATGATCAAGTAGTTCACGTTGTCCTTAATTAAGTGGATCCCCCACTCTCTCATTTTCCATGCCTGAGGTAATTTCTGCAGTTCTATAAGCCAAACTCATCCATATTTTAGGTTTTTTTTATTCTTTTATATATAAAAGTTATATAATTGTATATTATGTGACTGAAAGATCCCAATTTTTGAAGCTGGCCAATGACCCAATAATCACTAGATCTACCTGTTCATCCAATTAGGCCTGCATTTTCCCATTGTTAAAATCTCAGGTGTGATAAAATGCTTAACAATGATTTTATGCTATATGAATTGCAGTGGCAGAAGAGCACATCATCTTTATGATGGGCACGGCTATTGCAACACAAAACAATGTCTTCATCCATCCATCCATCTTGTGTTAATTGTACCATTTACCTCAAACTATATCCATCTGTTTATCTGAAGTACAACGTTTTAATGCCACATTTCAGCAGCAATGTATTAACACCTATAATATTCCAACTTTTTAGGCAACTGTTTTTTTTTTTTATTCTTTCTCTTTATATCATGAAATGTCATTTCTCTAACCTCACTTTGTATAGTTGTACATTTATTTTTATTTTATGGAGGCTTTTTATTTTTCTGTTGTTTCCTTTCTCTTTTTTTTGGACAGCATCTTACACTTTGTTACAGTTAAATACATTTACATAGACAAAAAATGTGCTGGGCCTTCTCCCAGACAGACAATTAATGGGAGCAATGTGAAGTGTCTGAACCATTAATTAATTGTTTACAGTAACCACACAAAGAATAAGTTCATTTTCCATGTACTGCAGACAAAACTGACACAAGGGCCCCTTTCTAAATGTGTATGCGCAATTCTTATGTGCTTTGTTTTGTATTTTGATCCCGGGTTAGGGGTAATGGTACATTCCTTTATTAACTAGGGTTGCAATTCTCATTAACTATTCTTTTCACTGATTGAATACACATTTACAGCCTTAAAGAATAAGTTAAGGCTGTAAATGTTTGTTTAGCATTAAAGTCTTAAAGAATATAGTTAAAGGAATCCATGATATACTAGCTAGAGCCTTTGTTTGTGTATTGCTTTTAATACATATATCCATTGAGGTTTGACTTCTAGCATTCATGTTCTAAACCTGTACTCTATCTATATATCTTCTAACTGTCCTATGAATACAGAAGATAAGTTAACATGTTATTAAAAGTGGTAGTAGAGCTTAATAAAAGTGGTAGTAGAGCGTAATAAAAGTGGTAGTAGAGCTTTAAAAAATAGTTTTTTCTTTCTTAAATATTGAATGGAAGTCTTGTCATGCATATGAATATGGCTTATATCCATTGTATTCTCATAAAAGTTTGGCATACTTCACCCATTTACTTTCGCAACGGCATACTCACCCATTCATTAAAAAAAAATAGAAAAAGGTAAGTATTCGAAAAAGGGACATCTGAAAAGTAACTTTTGGATGTCCCTATTTCGGTAATTACATTTTCTTAGCGGAGATTGCAACGGCCGAGGAATGTGTTAGGCAGCGATTATAGATCGCCGGCCTTCGCCGTGATTTTCTGGCGGGTTTAGGTTTACCAAATTTACTAAGGGGCACTTTGTGCTGGAAATTTATAATCAACAGCGATGTGTGTCGATTTATTGTCAGAAATCGCCACTGACCATTCTCCTTAGTAAAAAGAAATGGAAAAAATGCCCATTGTCATGAAAAACATCCACTGCACTTCATATATATATATAGTACAATAAATTAGAATTTAAGCTACTCTTGCAGTGTGCCATGTGACCAGCACTGGCTGAACACTGTGGATTAGCTCCTCGCCGCAAAGGGACCAGAGGTCAGATATAATGAGGTAAGATGGTTTTTTCTTTTTTTTTTCCCCGGCGTACTAAGCAAAGCTGTGAGTCTGTGTCCACAGCACTGATATAGAGGGTAACGGTGGATGCACTATCCAGTCACCGTGACCCTCTATAGCAGCACAGACTCACAGCGATGCTTACCAAATAGTTAGTGCCTACACCTGGGGGGGTGATGTGGGTGGGCTATTGGTCCAGCAGGTCCCCTAAGCCGCTGGGTCCCGGTGCAATTGCACCCATGGCACCTCCAATAGTTACGTCCATGGGGGAGGGGATTGAGGACATAACATCAAACCCTGCCATGAGTCAAATTTGAGAGGGTTGCCCACTGTATTGGGAGCACTGCCCAGAATTTTGGGAGCCTCCTGGACATTCCGGTATGAATCAAAATGCCAGCTGCTGTACTGATTTCTCATCTGTGGTTTGGGTAAAAATTCATGAAAGGTGGCTGTAATAAAAATATATTAAAATGGTGGCAAACATGATGTAGATGAAAATAAAGTATTTTATGAAATGCACATTTCCACAACAGTAAAGAGATCATTTAAACCAACTAACTCTTCTAACTGATAAAAAATGATATCTGCTCTGTAACAGTATAGAGTAAATTTTATACAGCTCAACAACACTGCTTCAGCACAGTAAAACAAAACTTTCTACATTTAAAATAAAAGTCAGAGAAATCGTCGTGTCTTCCTAACGTTCCTTCGTAAGATTAGGAAAAAGACATGGGTTACTAGAAGGTTAGTTTACATATACTTTTAAGATGTTTGTTTTCAGAGTGAAAACTATGGTATCTGAATGGTGAGTTTGACATTTTTAAATACAAATGAGCTGACACAAATAAACTGATTTATAAATGCATTTTCAGTGCAAAGTTGAAGTTTCCTTTTTGGAGAGAGAAATGCTGTGGTTACTCAATGACATCATAGCCGGTGCATGCAGCCCTACACGTAAAAATAATCCTTATTCCAGGACTGTGGTTAAGCTGGTTATTAGAAACTCCTGTTTCCAGATGAAACATACATTAGCGTAAATAACTAGAGAATAACTTTGCTGTCAGAAGTAAAAATACTTACTACAATAAAACAGTTGTGGCTTTTTAAATAAGCAGAATGGAGACAGGAACTTTTACTGTAGACTGTTCTAAAGTAGGAAGGTTTAGTGTTGGTTTTCTATGCTGAAATAACACATGAAGTATTGTTTTTAAATGCTTATATTTTACATTTATACTGTAGACATTTTGTTATATGTGTAATAAATATCAAGATCAGCAACTGTGCAAGAATTATCTAAAGCTAAAATCTTCTTAAAGACAAAACCATTTTAAATCACAATTGCAAACTGTCTATGGTGTTCTTCTCCCACAATGTAATATTAGGATTTTCAATTCTAGTGAATGGAAATGAAGTAAATGCAAATCACCTTCTTTTCATAAGTCTTCATCCAGTTCCATGGCCTGTGATAGGGTGTTCGGCAGCCCCTGCAAACTATACATTTTCGCCATACTTAAATTTAATGCTTAACACCAGTGAGCTACATTACAGTATCCACATAATAAAATACAGAAATTGTTTTGTAACAGCAATAAATACAAGTGACTGTCACACAATACAAACTTCATCCTAGTCGCCACTATACAATAGAGACTGCATCCTTGTGATGTCATGCAATACACACTGCATCGTAGAAACTGCTACACAATACAGACTTGTTGACAGCCATACAAATATTCTAGTGATTACTGTATCATACAGATTGCATCCTAGAGACCGCCATATAATACAGATTGCATCATTCTTGCCACTTCACAGTAACCACAATGCAGTGTAAAAAACATATTTGTAACCACAATACAAAATAAGCTGAGGTTTGTAAGCTTACTGTTATCCAATGACACCTTCTTACAAATGCATATTTGTGTGTTTGTGAACACTGCACTAGGTCTGAGTAGTATATTAGGAGTCGGGCCTGATTAAAAGTTTCATATAGAGTTTCATCTAATGTTGGACAATATCTTTATGTACTAAATATGTTGTGTGTGTAAATGCATATTTTTTGTGAACACTGCACTAGGTCTGAGTAGTATATTAGGAGTCGGGCCTGATTAAAAGTTTCATATAGAGTTTCATCTAATGTTGGACAATATCTTTATGTACTAAATATGATATGT
>WWET01000021.1:122308-158643 GCA_011038615.1 Limnodynastes dumerilii
GTGGTCCGGTCCTATAGCAGCACAACCCATGATGTTGGGGCGCATCACACCCTAGCGGTTGGGTCCTGTAGTTTGCCACCTTCCAGGTGCTGGGGGGAGCATTTCCAAGTGGTCCAGTGCCTTGCTGGAGGATCAGACAGGGGAGGCGCTGGGGTCAAGTTGAATGGCCCCACTGTTAAGATGTTAGGCTGAACCCCCCATCTGCTATTGGGCCACCTAGTTCACCTACAGATGACATTAATTGATGGTCATCATAATTATAGTCGATCAATTACAATTTGGCCTAATCCTAATAAATACCATGTTCCCCTTTTAAACCCAGCCATTGGTGTCAGTGGGTTTGATCCAGACCTACCCTCGTGTGCGTTTTTACAGCAGTTGTAAGCGTAAAAACGGCCATTTGTACTTACTGCGCATGCTCATGTTATGGTCTGAGAATCTGAGCGTATGGGCCTTGATCGTAACAGCTTCGTATTTACGAAATCAGTAATTGCAAACCGAGGGCGGGGTGAGGCATTTAAATCGTACAGTATGGGCGTGCTAAACGTCATAACTACGCATTGAGCTTACGGACACCTGCAGTTACGATCAGAAAAGTTAGGGCAGGGTTTGCTGAGCGTAAGAAGGCAAAAAGAAGTACAACCAAGGGGAGCACCGAGGGGAGTGCATGGAAGGTACGCCGGCATAAATACGCTACGCACATGAGCGTTTCATTAGCCTAGGTCTGTATCAGGCCCAGTGTCTTTATTTCGTTAAGGTATGCCTGGCTGCATGGTGTGTGAGTAGGCACTATGCCGTTTGCATTGTATAGGTGTTTACCTACTAGTACAAAGCAGCAGGTGCTAAGCCTACTAACAGTCTTTCTTTGCTTACTATTGTTTCCATATTGATTAACAATATCTACTATATTTAGTACTGTAAACAGTGGTAAAAGGTGGTATAAGGAAAATGTGGAAAAAGGGGATTAGAAGTAACATTGTTTTAGAAAGGTTTAAGGCTGGATTTACTAAGCTGCGGGAATGGAAAGTGGAGACGTTGCCCATAGCAACCAATCAGATTCTAGCTCTCATTTTCCTATTACATACTAGAAAATGTCATCCTATTACATACTAGAAAATGTCAGCTAGAATCTGATTGGTTGCTATGGACAACATCTCTACTATTCCTATCCTGCAGCTTAGTGGCCCCTGGAGAGAAAAGAGGGTTTTTGAGGGAACAGTTTCAAATGTGAGAGAAATGTGGCAGAGAGAGGTGTAGTGGGAACAGTGTCTTTTGCAGTTCTAGTATATGTGTTGTACTATAGCATTTGTCTTTTTTTATTTACTATAAAGCAATGGAAGAATTTACTGTGGACTTAGAACTTGTATATTGGGACATTTCTTTATTTCAGTATCAGGAATGTGTTTCCGAGAAGACTGATTGAAGCCAGAATAGCAGGAAATAAATGACATCTGGCTGATAAATTGTTCTTAATGATTTGGGATCATGGCCAAGGCTGTCTTGTTTCTAGAAGCAAAACACGTTGTAAGAGTTGTGGGTGCTGTGGTATTGTTTATTAGTGATTTAGTACATGTGTGTTGTAAAATAAATTGCCTCTGGGTGTTGCAATGTTATAATTCAGTTGGTAAATTGTGGACAGTGTGATATAAGTAATATACAACATTCAGTAAAATTGTTAAAGAATGATTGAACCACTGGGCCTGCTTTTTACCCTCTATGATCTTGTGGTATATCTATGTTCTCTTATATTGTCTATATGTTATTTATCTATTATCTTGACCTTTAGAAGTTGAGCTATATTCAGCTCCCAGCAAGATCCACAAAGATTTGTCATTTGTTTCTTTTTTTCTAATCTTTCATCTTAGTGTTTCTGTTCACATTGATTAGAAACAATGAACCTTATTCACACTTAAAGAGAGCTTTAGGTTCTTAATTATATGCAACTAGTAGCAAGATGACTCCCTTGACACGCCCCCCGGTTTTCAGCTTATTAACCTTAACTTTAGGTTCATAGTGTGTGTAGGGCGCCTAATTAAGAACGTTTCTGCCTAACTGCGCCCAGATTTCATCATTTCAATGGCTCCCTCCACCCAATCTTCTTATCTTCGTTCTTAAGTTTTCCCAACACACCTCTTCATTCTTAAATCACTATGAACCTAGAAGAAAAAGGTTCGTAATGGGGATTCAGAGCTGTCCCGTTCTTAAGTCATGCATAAATTGCATATATTAAGGTACTACGCATACGCAGTATATCCCTTCTTCAATATACGCACATAAGCAGCATTTCTTAAGTGTGAATCAGGTCCAATACCACATAAAGCAGCGCATTTTAACGTTTTCTCATCCCACAAATTAATTTGTTTCAAAATCTATCTGAAGGGTAGATAAGTAATAACACCAATCACATACAAATCCTCACAGCTTATTGTACGACATGTGACAGGGTGAGCTGGAAATATAACCAGTACATAAAGGTGAAGACAGAGCTAGATTTTTCTTGACTTTGCAGGTATGTTTTCATTCCTATGGGAAAATGATTTTCTTATCTAAGGATTCGTCAACCCTTTCCTTCTAGGCACCCACACCTCTGCATTCACAGCAGCAGTGTTGACCATGCATCAAAGGGATATACAAAGGTAACTACTACATATTAAATAATATACAGCTGTAGTCGGTCAATTGAGTTACACCATTTGCCAGAACAGATTTTGCCTTATGACAGAAGATTTATGTGGCAAGCAATGGTCCTAAACACTAGGGGCCAGATTCACAGATACTGCGCATGCCTAGTAACTTTTTTTTTTTAGGCACGGAAGTTCATTAGGTACGGATTTCAAAATCGTACTTAGTGACATACGTGTGGAGGGGCGTGGTTTTCTTCTGTATGTGTGGCTACGTGAAAGTTGGTGGGGGGGCATTTAAATGGCTTTTTGAGGGTGCGGTTAGTAATGTACGCAAGTACCTAAGCAACTTAGGCACGTAAATACACCCCTCCCGTATACACCCGTAGAGTTAAGGGTGCTCTATGGAGCTGTAAGTCACCAAAAAATCCGTCCATGTAGGGCCATAGATTTGCATACTTATTAAACATGTATCTGTGAATCCGGTCCTTGCTTCCTTCTCAGAAGTTCCTAGAATTTTATCTTGGTGGACAGGAATGTGGCAGAACCTGCATTGGTTTAGTCACTCATATAATAGATTCGAACCTAGAGTGATATTGGTTGCTAAATATATGCATTAATGCTTGCAAAATGATTCACACAGTCCTGTTATAGCAGAATAACGCTATGGGCCAGATCCTAAACTAAGTACGAGCAATTTTACGCTAGCCGCTGAGGGAAAATCGCTGGTTTCTATTTACTGCACATGCGCACAGCAGATGTTACGCCATGTAACTCCTAACGTACGTACCATCAGCGTAACTACGAATAAGGGGGGGGGGCATCCATACAACACCCGTGGTTACACTATGTAGGCGGAGGGAGGCATTTAAATCGTACAGTATGGGCCGGGTTAGGCCGTTGCGTACGTCAGTACTTACGCTTTGAAAAGTTAAGGCAGGGTTTGGGAAGTGTAAAATGGGCAAAGTACGTATGAGTGAGGGGAGTGCATAGAACATACGCTAGTGTAAAGACGCTACGGAATGAAACGTAACAAGCCCATAGGTCTGGATCTGCCCCAATGTTATTAGTTTAATTAATGTTATTGTTTTGCACAGTCACAATAATTCATATCACAAATCCAGGGAAGTCCTGGAATAGTTCCTCTTGAGCATCTGTAGGATATGTAGTGCGTTATTTAGTAATATTTGCGGGAGAGCCTCGGTACTGATCCTTTGGTAGCATGGCTCTTAGAAAATGACTTCTGGTGCTGACCGCAGTATTTAGCTAGCACTGCTCACCCTCACAGATGTTTAGCAAAGATGGCAGTGACCTGTACTGTTATTATAACAGTGAATGAGTGACTTCCTTTTCACACATGTGCCTTTGAATTTAATGCTGAAATGTCAGAACTTTGTTTGCGAAATACCAGTAGAAACAGAGGCCAAGATTACTCCTATATATCTGCCTCTGCGTTTTAGTACATAATAACTATACTTTATAGCTACAAAGGACCAGATCCAGATTGCTGCTGCTGCAACAGAGGTCCAGTGTGTAACCCTGCCGCACCCTGGAGTTTGTACAAGCAAGGAAAGATTGCTCCCCTCACTCATAAAGTTGTCTGCTGTGTTACCTTAACTTTTCTGTTAACTTACTTTTCTAAGCACTTCTGTTATGTGAAAGGTTCAGCCCCGAAGGGCAGATCCATCTTGGGAAAGCAGCACCAGCACATGCGACACTTTCCAAAAAGGAGTTTTTTTTCTGATCCTAGTGATTGGATAACGCTCTCTTGTAGGTAGTCTGGTTCAGTCCAAAGTGAGAAACCTCATTTATGATCCCCATCCCCCCCCTTAAAATATAGATTGCACATAGGTGACTTTATTGTGTTTTTCATTTGTTCTGAACAGAAAATTATAAAATAATATCTATAGTTGCAGGTCTTCAAGCACTCACTCAAAACGCACCTGTTCAGTCTAGCCTACTCCTCCTCCACTTAACATCTTCACTGCATCCTACATCTATCCCTTCTTCTTCTCCTTCCCTCTCCCTCTCTTCCACTCACACCAGCAGTCGACTTCCTTCCCCTCCTTATGTCTTCTGTAAGCTCATCCCTCCCATTTAGTGTGTTAGCTCACATGAGCAGGGCCTTCCATCCTAGTGTTGGTCCTTCCTCCACCACTCCGCCCTCACTTTGGCCCCTCTTATCCCCCTCTGCTATCCTTTTACCCCGTCCCTTCCTGGTGGCTCCCTCTAAATCTCTCACGGCGCTCTATCCCCTTCTCCCTGATCTGTCAAGCTTGACACCTCGCATTTTGCCTTGCTGTCTGTGTGCGCTCAACATTATTGTATTTTTGTTATATTTTTATATTTATATTGTATTTTATAATGTACTATGCTGTCCATCCCTGTCCTGTATGTCTGTACTGTATTTTGTTGTATTTTGTACAGCACCTAGTGGCACCTTAATAATAATAATAATAATAATAATAATAATAATAGTGTTCTGTTAGTTATTATCCAAAAATTTTTGTTTTTATCCATGAACTGACTTGAACTAAGCAATAAAAATAGTGCAATAGTTGATCTTGGGACTATAATAATGCTTATATCTATAGTCCAAATACTGTATTGGCTAAGATGGCCTTCTTTACCACTAGTAGGTATGAATGAATGCTTGTACTGACCATGTCTCCATTCATCCTTCTTCCTTGTATATCAATAAGCCTTTCACCTCTCAGCGTCAGTAGATGGACTAAATCAGTCAGGACTGGTCACAGCACATAGTGGGAATTGTTTAGCCCTGGACTTTGAAGGTGTTTTTCTGTTTTCCTTTATAGCAGGTTCTATTTGCATCTTAACATTTATGAAAGATCAGAGGAATTTACAAGTGCCAAAAGATTTATTGCACATAGTGTTTACTGGAGAAAATATTTATATTTTTTCTGGAAACGAAAGGCGTGTATGTAAGTGCACCACATTCTGTTGGTATTGACACTAACTCTGCTGCTTTGCCCAAGGTACCTGGAATACTGAGAGATTCTTTATGAACATTTCCAGTGTGCAAAATCAAAGCACAAATGTGGATGGAACAAGTATATGTTGGATTCAATATAATAAGAACTAATTTAGGATAAGCAAACACGACAGTTAGGAGGTCCAGAATTAAACAAAGATTTAGTGAAAGCTCTGAAATATCATACATGCCATCTAGCTGAGGTAAGGGAATCTAATCATATTTCTAAAACGTAAAAAAAAACAGATTTGAGTAAACTTGAAAGGTGCATATCCAACTGTGAAGGAAGTAACAGAATAATAAGCCATTTGCCTGTGCGCTGTCACTGAACTGGCAAATTCCTGTTTTTAGCACAATATAATGAAGTGTTATTAGTTTGTTGGTACATATGCACAGTATTTTATTTGTGTATTCCTTTTTCTTATGCCAACCAGTGGTGCAGTATTGCCATTGACTGAACACTCCTCTATTTGTAGTTCGAGACTTGAGGAGAAGCCTAAATATATTGTGAGAGAGTCAGTGTTCCTGGTAAAAAACACATTGGGGTAGATCCAGAACTACGTTTGCCGTACGTTTATTCACGTAGCGTATTTTCGTGTGCGTAACTTCTATACACTCCCCTAGGCACACCCCTTGAATGTACGTATTTTGTCAAGATACGCTTTTCAAACCCTACCTTAACTTTTGCCAACGTAACCGATGTGATCCGCTCACGTACGTATGGGCAACACGAATTTACGCAGCTAAGCACGCCCATACTGTACACTTTAAATACAAACGCCCGCCTACATAACGTATTTCAGACGTATTTTGGACTTATGTAAAATTGGCACGCCCACACGTAAGTATTTACGTGACACATATGTAAATGGCCCATACGTTCACAATTACGCTACGTTACTGAGCGTATTTTCTGTGGTGCGCATGCTCAGTACTTACCAAAAGGCGATTTTAAGTCTCCGCCACGCGTAGACGTAAAATGCTATTTGGCATACTCACCCATTTACATTTGGAAACAGCAGATCACTCTGCAGCGCCGCCGCTATCGCAGAGTAAACTCTGCGGGGTTAGGATCAGGCTGTAGGGGAGGGAGGGTTATGGTCAGGCTGCAGGGGAGGGAGGGTTAGGGTAGTGACAGGGGAGGGTTATAGTAAGAATTAGGGGAATTAGTGGGGGAGTTTTTTTTAACACCTTTCGGAGCACCGAAAGTTTGGTGCTCTGTGGATCGATTGCAATGCCTCCTTGAGGAATCAGATTTTTTGAAAATGGGAATTTCGGACTGGCGTAAAATCAGCCCTTTTGCTTGATACATTCACATTAGTGGGATGTGTAATCGGGGGCGGATTAGGAATTAAAATGGTCCTGGAAAAAAATCTGTAAGAAGCTACATGTGGTTTGAATCAACTATAGACTGAAAAAGTTAATGGGATTATAACACAATAAAGATCCTTAATAAGAGTAGTGTAATATATAATGTGGGTGGGTTATGTAGAGTTAAATACAATAACAAGTGTTATATAAAAGAGTTACAATAAAATACAATATACACTGAGTAGTATTTCATAATACAATAAATTTATAGTGACCACTATGCAATGCAGAGAGCATCCTTGTGACCACCACCTGATACAGAGAGCATAATAAATGCATCCCATTGACCACCACACAATTTAGAGAGCACCTATTGATACCGCCCACTACTGTCATCATCCTAGTTACCTTGTAACAAAAAAGAGGGCCTGCTGGTGGCCTCCAAAACTCCTCGCCCTACTGGGAAAATTCCCTGTAAGCCCTATGGCCAATCCGCCCCTGTGTGTAATGTGACATTTTTAGAAGTGGTTGCTAGACATATAATTGGGTGACTACCAGGTTTTTCCTTGCAAGGTAATTTGCCTGTCAGAGCATGCACAGAATAAATCTTATCTATAATGCAATAGCTATTGCAAATCCTAATAATATCCACTTGATTAAGAACTACAGAAAATAATTTATCCAATTTATTAAGAAACGTTTGCAGTGCTCCAGTTTCCAGACACCTGCATAATAGAACTGGAGGGCTCCCTTGGTATTGTGATCACTTTGGGCCAGATCCTGAGTTACGTTTCCTTTACGTTACCATGCGTAGTGTATTTACACGTAGCGTAATTACTATGCACTCCCCTAGGCACTGCCCTCTGTTGTGCTTACTTTGGCCATTTTACGCTTGCCAAACCCTACCTTAACTTTTCAAAGCGTAACTACCGACCTACGGAATGCCTCACATACGTAAGTGCTTAAGCACGCCCATACTGTAGGATTTAAATGCCTCACCCAGCCTCCGAAGTGTAATTACGAGTGTCGTACGGCTTTCACGCCCCTTCGTTCGTAGTTACGCTGTTGATACGTGGCTGGTACGTACGTTCAGAGTTACGTGGCATAACATCTGCCACGTGCATGCGCAGTACATACAAAACAGCGTTTTTACCTCTCCGGCTAGCATCAATACGCTAGCGTACATAGCTCAGGATCTACCCCTATGTTTTTATTGTTACATTTACTGCTAGGCATAGCAAATACCCAAGTAGCCAGCAAAAACTATTAAAAACACCTGTTTACAGGGCTGGATTCAAGTTTTTGGGGGTCCCCCTTATGTGTGGGTACACTGGAGTGACTGCCTCATTCTGCATTTAGTCCTATCCGTTAATGTTTTTTTTTCACTTTCATAAATAGACCCTGAAATGCCTTGAACTCTAACAAGAACTTCTGATCTATTCAACCAACTTAAAAAGATGAATTTACTGTATAAAATTAGGCAACCAAAATACTTTCATTAGGTTATAACAGCGTAACTACCATAAAGGCAAATTTAATCAACAAATCTACATTTAAATGTAAAGCTGGTTAGTATCTATAAATATAAAATAAATAAATAAATATAATAAGGGAGAAAGAGAACCTAATAAAGATGCACACTGACACCCATATTGAAATCATAATATAAAAAGGTGCATAGCTTTATTTTTATTTCTGTATTATTATTTCTAATTTTAATCATTTAAGATATTTTTTAAAGAAGTAGAAATAGATATATGCATATCTTTTATATAATAATTACATTTTTGGGTGTCGGTGTGTACCTTTAATAGGTCCCCTTTCTCTCTTTTTTTGTATTTAGTTGTAAATTGTGGACCTTGGTTGCAACCACTGTCGTTACAGTGTTTGGGATTATTCCAACATATATGGATATAATATGCACCCTTTTTGGTGTGAGGAATATACACAAATCTGTCTCGGTATCTGTGTGACATAAGCAAATGCAGAGAATAAAATAATTTGACTCTCCCTAAAGTTCAACATGGTTTTTTCCACCTCGCCCCTCCCATCCAATACCTCTGTATATAATCTGTAAATGCTTTCACCATGTATTACATAGATATAATGGACCTAATTTAACTTAATAGTGAAAAGCTGAGAAGCGGAAGTTCGCTATAGGATCGCCGTATGATCTCCTTGCAATTAAGCACTTTCCGCCACCAGGACTCTACCTTCACATTTACACCATTGCAATTCCCTGCTGCGAAGGCTCACATTGCGAATTAGGGACAGCCGAAAGCTGTTGTTTGGCTGTCCCTATTTAAAAATTCTTTTTTTATGAATGGTTGAGTATGCAACTCTAATCGAGGCAAAAGCAATCGATATCCCAGCCTGTTTGGAACTGGCTCGGAGCAAATGGCCCTTTAGGACTGTTCGCTACGGGAACCCACATTTTATTTAAGCCTCACAGAAAATGGGGACAGTGCATAAATGAGGATTATATGTAAGAGCTTAGCCAAACCCTTACTGTACGAGTTAAATACCTCTACCCTCGGACAATGTGGACATGCTTTAAGTATGCAGCCCCATCCCACCCTGTCATCAGAAAGACTGGAACTTGAGGATGTTGATCTGGATCTTGTGCGCGCAAGTGATGAATCTCAAGCTTTCAGAAATACTTAAACACACAATCATACCCCTTTCACATCACCACTAAATACCTGAATTTTTGGCCAAAAACCTTGGTCTTGTCAAAAACCTGGGTATTTGGTGGTGATGTGAAAGGTCCCATTTTTGTAGACCTGGATCTAATGACCCAGGATTCAGACGCAGGAAGAAAGAAGGGTTTTTCCCGGGTCTCTCACAGGAATGGTGTCAGTGTCAAAGGTCCCAAGTACTAAATTCATAGCGGCGAATAGCGGAACTACAGGCCCTCGCTTTTTAAAAGTTGGGTGCATTAAGTAATAAAAAAAAGTTCCCTTCATTTTCTGTAGCCAATAAAAGCTCCTCTTTAGGTTGATGGGCAGTTGCTTGCAATGGCAGACACAGGAAATCATGACACGTGAAATGGTCAAACCCGTGAATTTCCTGGGTTATAGGTGGACTTATAGCGTGTCTTTTTTTTTTTACATGTCAAGTCGCCCAGCAAAATCCCAGGTTGAAAATCCCATGTTTTTTAAGGGTGGTGATGTAAAAGCAGCTTCAGTGACCTTTCATATGTGTTTTAACTTTTTTATATTTGGAATCTCAGACACTGAGCTACAAAGACATCAGAGTCCTAATGTAAAGCTATACCACATGTACACAGTTAAGCAAGCACAGAGCTCATTTAATGCAGTTTTCGACAGGCATCTGTAATTTATTATGTTTTTCATCTCTTAATGCTGGAACACCTATTAGGGTAAGCAGAGGCATGTAGGTGATTTTCACAAACAATGGCTTGAGGGTACAATTTAAATGCAGCCTCACCCAGATAACACCCTTTATAATGAGCATTTAATCTTACAAATCATTATTACACTTAAAAAAAAGTTTTAAACTTGTTGAAAATTGTTTCTTCAAAGAATGTTTTACAAAAAAAAGTTATGTTGCTTATGACAAGGTAAATAAATAAAATAATCTATACAGGGCTCTATTTCTGCAACTGAATTATATTTGTGTTTTGACTTCGAGCTAGATATTATTTTATTAATAAGAATTACAATAATGACCCAAAACAAAGGGATCCCCAATTGCCAAACAACACTATCCAGAATTCAGAGTTGTCCCATTATAGCTATTTCTGAAATGCAAGCAGACTAAAAACAGCAAAAACTAATCTTAAGTTTTTCAAGTTAAGTGCCTAGAAAATAGAAGGAGCCTCTGTAATATAAATGGACTACATGGAAATGTCCACTTCCAAACTCAACAAATACTATGTAAGAAAAGTATCATTCCTCTTAAGTGTGCCCCGCCCCACATGACGAAGTTCTTCCCTGTGCATTGGCCCTGAAATGGTGGTGGGCCCCATCAGCTGTGGGCCTGGGAAAGTAGTCCCACCCTTGATGGTGCCCTGGTTGTCATATACTCTGATTGGGTAGCCATGATTCCCGCACATGCACAGAATAAAGAAATATCCATAATCAACTTAAAATGCATGTAAATGGGGTAAACATCAGAATTCTGTATCCAGCATGGGCATCACAAAAAACTGGTCATGGTCAAAGCATCCACTCCTCTGCCTCATTCTTGCAATGCAGTAATTTCTTTAAGTTCGCATGGATGGACTTATAACTTTTCTAAGTACTGAAACCTCAGCGATACTCTATTCCACTTAAGATAATCTTTTCTGCCTCCAGACAAATATATCTATTTCTTATTTTAATTATCTGTGATCCTGGACAATAAAACTGACTGTTTATTCCATGTAGACTTCAGCTTTGAATCAACACAGTTCTACTGAATTTACACATCAAAATGTGGCAGAATCCCTTTCTCTTTAAATTATTTTTGCTTTGCTTAGAAGGAAAAACACACCTCCGAAGCACATATAACCCAGAGCTGTCATTCTAAAGACATTAATCCATCAACCTTAAAATTTTCTGATCCAGTGACAGGATCGTTCCATTGGAGCAGTGGGATAGCTTCCAGCTATAGCATTTCTGGTGGTAAACCCTATGAGTTATAGTCCTAACACATATGTTTACGATGTTAGATATGCACAGGTGTGGTGGAGCATTAGTTGCTTAGAACACATTAACATAACAAACAAGCCTGAACATCTGACTTAACTTTGGGCACAGTGATCTCTGCCAAGAAAGGCAGCTAGTTTTGTTGTAATTTATTTTTATTATTATTTATGTCAATTCATAAGAGCCTGTTTATCATCTGATTACTTCAAAGTATTTATTTTATTAACAAGCACAGATTATCTGTAAAATGAGTATTAAAAAATACAATACAGTAAATGTGCCAGTTTGCTCATAGAGGAATTTTTACTGTGAATGCATGAAGAGTGTTTTTCTTAAGCCCTAAAGGGGTCCTTTAAAATGGCAGAAAATCTGATCTAATAGCCGCATTCAGAGTGGAGGGGGACATAATACAGCAGAGCTCACAGCTTTGGAATGCAGAGCTCAAGGGGAAAGCCTGCTCTCAGTATGCAACGTCATTGAGAACAGGGAAATCATTGTGTGGTGATGATGTCATGCCAGGAAATCAGGACCTCGCCACAGCTCTGGAAAAAATGCAATGATTCCAATGTAATTACTGTCCCTTGGGATCAGGTACAGAAGGTACTGTTTAACTCTGAAAGGATTAGCACGGTAGTAAATTCACTGTTTTATCTCACATGAAGAATTTGTTAAAACAAAATAAAATCCAACCTATGAACCGGATCCAGACCCCCTCATGCTTTCCGGGGATCTGACCATCCGCGCGAGAGAGGAAAGTGAACTCCCCCCCTGTCACTCCCCTATCTCTTTCTTAATTAGTGTGACTTATGCTGCCATAAGGCAGCCTTAAGTCACACTTGCAGATTAGTGGTCCGTCCGACTGCTGATCCGCGCATAAGTGGGTGTTAACACTTTGCTTGTGTAAGTGGCCTAACGGACGGACCTGTGGATCTGGTCCTATGTTTTATCACCAGTATATTGAAAACCACATAGAAATAATCTAAATAACGCAGTTTACACTACAGCTACTAATAACTCTCAATAATGTAATAATGGTACTTAGAAAACGAAAGAGTAAGCTTTGCGAATGCAACAAACTTGTCATTTTGGGCCATATTCACAGATCCGTTTTTATAAAGTACGCAATTATACCACGTGTGTGTAAAGGCAACACCCATGCCACTCCCCTTGCTCAGACGGATTTTCGGTGACTTACGCGTCCATAGTGCAACCTTAACTCCACGTGTGTATTTACGTGCGTATTTTCCTTCTGTACGTGCGTACATGATAAACTGCGCCCATATTAGTCCATTTAAATGCCTTCCCCCACCCACTTTCACTAAATTACGCACATACGGAAGATAACCACACCCCTCCGTACGTATGTCACTAAGTCCGATTTACAAATCCGTGCGCAAAGGTCTTCCATGCCTAAATCTTATGTAGTTTACGTAAAAAAAAGTTACTACGCGTGCGCAGTTCAACAGTACCTAAAAATACGCACATATAAAGTAGCAAAATCGTAAGTGTGAATCCTTTGTTCCTTGTGTCACTCTTATCTTTTTTCCCCATTAATGATATGCAATTTATAGTATGAACCCATGAGAAATACTTGAATTCATCTTAGCTTAGTATAATCAGACTCAGGAGAGAGCTGAGGCACTCACTCAAATATGGGAGCACCCCAGACAGCAAATGCTTTGCAAACCCTGTAATGCTTCATTTTTAGTATCAGACAGCAAAGTAATGAACTAAAGTGACGATTTGAGAAATAGTAAAAACCCATTCCTCATTAAAAGCTCAGCAGCTGGCTAACTGCACTCCTTTGCTGTGAGTGCTATTGCTCACTATTTGTATACACAGGGCGGGGGGCCTGGATGAGCTTTGGGCAGAGGAAGCCACAACACATCACAACACACAATAATTGGGTTCTGCCCAAAAGCCTCCATGCTTCACAGACCAGGGCCCACACGGTCGTGTTCACAGCATGCTCTATGTCGTTCGATGCATGTGTTGCACAACACATCATGGAAACTCCGTGACAACAACCTATAACTGTGGAGAGGACCTGTCCTGGCTCTAGTATGACCCAGTCAGGCAATTTACTTTGCCTAGATCCCTAGTTATTATCGCTAGTTTCTGAAGGCAGCACTGGAAGATGAATGAAGTATGATGGATGCTGTCTATACATTGGTGCATAACATGCTTTTTTATTATTATTATTATTATCTCTCTCTCTAGTTGAAACAGTTGGATAAAGCTGCAGAGGCTGCTCATACATTTTTTATGGCCAATCCTGAGCATATGGAAGTGCAGAAAGATTTAAAGAATTACCAAGTAAAGCCAGACGTTCCACTGAGCGACAGAGAGAGACGTGCGCATATGGTAAGTGTGTATTGCTGATTTCACATTGCAGGTATTCTCAGTGCCTTTTGTATTAACTTTTCACTGCAGTGCCTTTTGTATTAAGGTATGTACAATCCACTATTTACTAATTGTTTATACACCAATCAAATGACACACTATTTACTAATTGTTTATACACCAATCAAATGACACCACAACACAAATGTTTCTTATCATAATGCATTTTCCAATAATCATTTAAACATGCATTTCCTATGAAACCACGGAATGCCTCTGTCATGCCCTTTTATTTACAAATTACCACAGTGTTTAACTCTTTTTGTATGTCTGTTTATAAATGGGCTTGTCGCACAAGATATATTACAAAAAATTGCTGTTTACTATTTATTGCACATTGTATTTTATCTCTGCAAGATAATGTAAACTATTACAAAGAGGGGCACCGCTGTGCCCTTCATAGGAACTGCCAGGGCTAGGCTTAATAAGGCTTTTAGAACTGAAAAGTAGTGATGTTGCCCAAAACAACTAATCACATGCAAGCTTTCATTTATTAGGAACATTCTATCAAATGTTAGTTAGAATCTGATTGGTTGTTATGGAACATTTGGAAAACTTCAATTCAATTAGCTCCGCACACCACGTTATTTGCAGTGCAAAGCGAATCCAGCACATTTTTTGGGGGGATTTTTATGTGCACCCCATAGATGATATGCATTTTGCCTATTGTAATAGACTGGAAAAAGCGCAGTGCAAGCTTTTCCCATCTTCGCAGCAAATTGCATCGGCCCTTAGTTTTCATAGGCTCGATCTAGACCCCCGCACGTGAGGCTACTTACACAAGCCTCTTGCGTAAGTAAGCCTAACTTTAATATCTCCAAATGTTAGGACAGGGATCTCCTAGTGCAGTTCTGTACGCTAGGAGATCATAACGACAGGGCAGGCCATCCTCTACTGTAAGGGATGGTTTAAGAATTTCCATGCATATGTTTGGTCATGCGGACCACTCATCCACACAGGAGACTTAAGGCAGGCTTATGGCATCGTAACTGCTGCAAAGTCTGCACGAGGGAGGTTAGTGACAGGAGAGTTCACTCCCCTCTTCTGTGCGGACTTCCAGATTCTTGAGCATACAGAACACACACACAGAGGTCTGGATCCAGCTGTCTGTTTTGAAAGATTGCTCTATATTTATAAACATTAGTAGCAAATACCAACTATTCCAAACTCTTGAGAAACTGTAACGGCAAAAATGATAATAGTTAGTTCAACATATTTTTGTTGTTTGTAGATAGTAGAGAAGATATAGCTACTTATACCCCTTTCACACCGAGCTATGGACCCAGGAATAACCCTGGTTGGTGTCGATGTGAATGGATCAACCTGGGTGTATTGCCTTGGGTCCGTGACCCTGGTCGATACTAAGGTTATTCCTGGGATGGCCTAACCCGTGCTGCCGTATTAAAGGGGGAGCTGTCTACCTCTGCACACATGGGTCCAGTGTGAAAGGCTACAACCTGTGGTTTACTTGGGTTGTAGCTGCAGTTTGAACAGCTGCAACACTTCTATAAGCCGTGTTCATTATCCCGGGGGAGACCCGGGAACTGGGTATAAAAGGGGCATTACAGTGACAAAAGATGATTGGATCATCCTACAAAAACATAGAAGGAGAACATACTGTTCGGGGATTGAATAGAGATTATCCAGCGTGATTTACTGGTTATTGACATATACACATGGATTTGCTTTCCTGAAGAATCTGAGAAATACACTGTACTGTACTGCATTGTCCAAGCTGCCTTCAAATATTAAGCTGTGATTTATTGCATTTATTGTTTTAAATAGCAACCACAATTCTTTGCCACGATAATCCATACTGTGTTTGTTCAGTGAGGTGCCTATAGAATAGAATTAGGTATCACACAATATTTAAAGAAGTGACACTCTGCACGGCCGAGTCAGTAGTGATTTAATATCATTCCAGATTTTTGCTGACTCTCACAATGTAAGACCTTCACTACTTTACTCTCTACTATATTTTGTGTGGTTGGTTAAACAAATGGAAATTACATTTTGGGTATAAATCATTTCTGGACACTAAAGTGGAAAAACAAGTGAAAGTATCCAGTCACATTCTTTAGAGGATTTGTTATCCTAGTCACCATAGTAAACATTCAGCAGTTTTTCCTTCTTCAGTGAATGGCATAACAAGAAAAGGTGATAAGCTTTTATAGTTAGATAGTCTATCATCATAAGCAATGGTGAATAACAAATAAACACAAATAGATAAATGCTAGTGGATTGTAAAAACGAATGTATGACCGTTGGGGGCAGGGATTGATTTGAGTAATGATGGTGCTACATCTGTAAATAATAATTGATAATAAATTAAATACCATACGTTCACCTATTACAGTTGTAAAACAATGCTGAATGTCCACTGCATCCTGACTGTCTTGCGGGGAAGGGGAGGCCACTTCCTCACACATACTAACTTACAAGATCTGCACCCTACCTTAAGATTTCCGCAATGTCCTTAAATAAAATGGGGACAGCTCAGAAAACTGTATAGGGCATAAGGCGTTAAAAGAACTGTCACCAAATGTGGTCCACCCACAAAAAGTGGAAAACACCCACATTTTGTAAGTCCTTTGTTACTAAATATGGTGATTGCCGTTCATGCACCTGTTTATTAGCCTATAAATTTATTTCAGCAACCACCATTGTGTGGGACATTGTTTGTAAGCATGTCTAAGACCAGCAGCTGACAGGGGTGTTGGTGCACAGAAACCATTTTCTGTTAGCTCAGGTGTGTTAGCTCTCATTTTAAAAACATATAATATATGTCACAATAATAGGCCTCTCATTGTTTAGAGTTAGATCACAATAAAACCCACATGGTACATGTTTATGTTTTTAGATTTGGGACCACCTTAACTTTAAAACCTTGAAAGTGGAAGGTGGCTAATCCATATATTGGCAATTGTGTGGAACTAATATTTTTGTGTTTTATTTTACAGATAGACAGGTGGGTTAGGTACTGGTTAATAATCAGTGTGTTAGGACATTTTTCCTTTGTTTCTAAACTAATTTTTGCATAATATGGTTATGTTGTCTTATAGATCTTGGGGCCAGCTTTACTAAGCTGCGGGTTTGGAAAAGTGGATATGTTGCCAATAGCAACCAATCAGATACTAGCTCTCACTTTCTTATTATATACTAGAGAATGACAGCTAGAATCTGATTGGTTGCTTCGGGCAACATCTCCACTTTTCCAAACCAGCAGCTTAGTAAATCTGGCCCTTGGGCTGCAGATAGATATTCTCGGACAGGGATTCTGCTACATTAGTAGATCTGCTGTGACACTGAAAGTGTGTGGCATAAATTAATACTGTCTCTTTCATACATTTTCAGGAGGATTACCATGCAGCTGTGAAGCTGTATGATAATGAGCAGTATGAGGAGGCTATAACATATTTTGAGGATGCCTTGAAAGGCTATTATCAGGCAGATGTGGAGTGTCGAGCAATGTGCTGGGGACCACAAAAATTTGATGAATATGAATATGTGGACTACAGTGCAACTCTGTACGAAGCCATGGCAGGTAAGACATTGTTATGTATTGAATTTCATATAAATACGTATTGCACAATATGAGGATTAGAAGGGTTAGCAAGTTATTATGTGCCTTTACAAAAGGCACAGCATTACAAAGCGACTTCTGAGATCTTAATGCTTCCTGCAAACATATACAATGCTCCATGTAATATATAACAGTAGCTATTCATATATTAAACATTTCATGTATTCATCAATAAAGTAGTTGTTGTTCTGTGGGTTTGGACAGAGCATTATGTTAGAATTATTGGTTAATAGTGTGATGTTCTACTCTACCATCTCATATGGGAGATTATTCCACTTATTATCTACCCTTACATACTTGCCAACTGTCCCAGAGACACATATTGTGGGCAACTCTCCCAGGGCCAGATATACTAAACTGCGGGAAAGGAAAAGTAGAAATGTTTCCCATAGCAACCAATCTGATTTTAGCTCTCACTTTCCTGTTACATACTACAAAATGTCAGCTAGAATCTGATTGGTTACTCTGGGCAACATCTCTACTTTTCCTATCCTGCAGCTTAGTAAATCTGGCCCCAGACTTCCATGAGTGTGAACTAATCAAAATTAGATACATTTTTGTGGTCACTAATTTTAAATCTGTCTCTAGTTTAGGTTTGCTGGTTTCCAGTCTCTCTTCATTCAGTATTCTTTATAGACCTAATAGTAACGTCACCCCCTAACATAATGTATTTGATGAGGAGATTATTAGAGTATTGGTCTGTGCGACTCTGTCTCAATGGTAATCACTGAATCTTTAGTAGACCATAGAGATTAACCCTGAGAAACCTCTCCCTCACCCACTAATGATACTTTCTCAATCACAATTTCAAGTATCTAACCCTATCTAACATCTAAGTCCATTGGGAAAAAGGGAGAACTCTGAGACAAAGGTTAAAGAATCCAGTTTCTATCCCCAACAGTATAAAAATGGCATTATAGACCTTTTTATCAGCAAACTTTAGCAGATCTAAAGAGACTGTGCCATAAAGAAGAACGGACTGTTAAGTACCATTATAACTTAACCATTATGGAACGTAAAGCTCTAATTGAGCTGACTGACGATCCCACAATTATCATCAAGGTGGCAGATAAGGGGAATTGTGATCCAGGACAATTTTCAATACATAGCTGAGGCCAACAGACAATTGTCTGACACCAAATTTTATGTCCATCTGGAAATTAATCCAACCCCCTCCTTTCAAGCTGAATTTGAATCAAAGAAAAGCCTTGATCGAAAGTATTACCACCAAAGTTGAATTTCATTTTCTGTTCCCCCGGCATCCATCCAGTGACACCTATATGCTACCAATTACCAAAGATACATAAGTCACTGGCCGATCCACCGAGCCACCCATCATTTCAGGGATTGGTTCTTTAACTTCAAATCTTTCATTTTATGTTGATTGTTATTTACAGAGGTATTTTCTCAGAGAGCTCACCTCAGAGAGACCACTCAGTTTTTACAAACCTTAGCGGATATTGAGTGGAAACAGACCTACCATGCTTCACCTGCGATGTACAGGCTTTGTACACCAACATACCCCACCAAGAGGGCGTATGGGCAGTGATCATTTTTCTAGCCGCAGGAGGTGGAGGGACACCAACAATTTCTATTACAATCTATTTAGTTTATGCTTTCCCATAACTATTTTCTTTTTAGTGATCAATTTTATTTACAGTTTCTTGTAATAGCGATGGGGACTCGGTTTGTGCCGAGTTTTGCCAACCTATACATGGGCCTCTTAGAAGAGGATATGTGTGGAGAAGCGGGGCCAGCACGCGCCTGGTTCTCTATCGCCGGTACATAGATGGCCTCTTTTTCATTTGGGGCGGCCTGACGGAGACGGTTAGCAACTTTATCTAACCTCAATAATAAGTTTAATCTTTCTATTTCCGATGAGGTTTCTTTGAAAGTGCCATGACTCTCCAAATGATGATTAAGGACCGGATCCAGACCCCCGCGTGCTTTCCGTGCGCGCGGGGGTCTGAAATTACGCGAGACAGAGGGGAGTGCACACCCCCTGTCACTCCCCTCTGTCGTGCGGGCTTTATGGCAGCTTACGCTGCCATAAGCCTGCATTAAACGCAAGAGAGAGGGGAGTGCACACCCCCTGTCACTCCCAACTCTCTGCATTAATTCTATTGTGCGGATCAGCGGTCTGTATTGTGCCGATCAGCGGTCTGTTGATCCGCTGCAGTGTGATAGCCCCCTCCCACGCTGTACACTTTGCATGCTTCGCCCCCGCCCCCCTTTAGCGGGCAGAGGTGAAGCACAGCTCATTCACACTGAAATATGCTAAATATGTCCAATTCTCGCTAGGATTACTATAGTAATCCTTGCGTAACATCTGGAGGGCGCATGCGTAAATCACCTGACGATATTAAATCTGGATCCGGTCCACTATTAGTAATTCAAATCATGTTTTTATGATTCTATGTTTCTTTGGTTTTTTTTTTATATTCCACCAACTTTGTTTGCCTAGGATATTATAATTTTCTGGATGACAAATGTGGTTTTTTGATTGTTTTAATATTTTATATGAAACTCCTGTCTTTTAAGTAATTATACTTAATTATTTATTTAATCATATAATTATTGCGATGTGTTTATTGTATTTCTTATATTCTATGGTGCTCCTGTAAATGAACTGTTTTATAGTTACGCTCCTTTTTGATCCAAGGAGGCTTGGGGATTCCGGGTGCTTACTACTTGATTGATTCTTGCATGCATAAGTACACTGCTCTCACTTACCTTTTGAGGAAACCGCAGGACTATGAGGAGAAACACGTCAAGGTGCTTATCATTTATTATTTGATCGTGCCAAAGGGAGACTGACAATCCTAACTTGTGTTTAACATTCCACTCAATACAATCGGGACAGAGCATATTGCAGGCTATATGCCCTGTCACATATACAATAGGGATTAGAGGTGGTGCTGCCGAATTCCCTCCCAACTGTGAATTTCATCTATGCCAACTCCATCTCCACATATACTGGTGCCGACTGTGAGACCAGAAACTTTTTTACTGCCTAATTAAAGGCAATGGTCATCATGCAACCATTTCTACAAACAGACAAACAAACAAACACAACAGAGGATTCAGTTATTCTGAAATGTACACACCTGGGTAACCTAATCTAACAAAGCGGTACTATTACAAGGCTGTCGCTGGAGGACATCTCTGTAAAAGAAGTTAATAAGCCCTCTTGTCCTTAAAACCCGCATCAAAGTTCATCTTGCTGTTTGATGAACTGCTACATTCTATTTATTGGCAAATTAAGAAATAAGTTGCGTTTAAAAATCGCTATCATGGGACTGTGCAATATCTTCTTTAAGATCAGTTACCAGTGCTGATCATTAATTGTGTTGTTTTAAATGTAATAATAGTATGTGTTTTTAATTATTAAATGGCATTTTTCATTTACCGGAGCTACTCATTTTTCATAATACCCAGACTAGCGCTTGCCATTACTATATTTCTTACAATTACAAGTATTCTAATTGGCAATTAAAGTTATGCCCCATATACACAACCCTACATGTGCTCAGTCATATGAAGAAGATAAGATGAAGTACCAGCACATGAAGATATTTCAGAACAAAGATGGGTAAAGAAAAATGGGACATTGTGATATACAAATAAGATACACAATTGTGTGCAGTATTCTCTGCTCATGCGGTCCAATTGTCATACTAAATGGTTATACCAGCTAATTTCACACACGTTATTGTGTGTATAGAGCTTTTATACTGTATCTATACAAACTTGATACTGGCTTCTGTCTAATTTCTTGATGAAAGGGACAAATGCACTAGAAGGGAGAATAACTACTATGCAGTCTTAAGCAATGGGCATGATTAGGAGTAAGAGCAGTGTTCCAGCACGCTGGAGCTATACTGTCACGGTGACATTGGAAAAGGATCCTTTATACCTAATTTACACATTATACATTGAAGCATTGAAACTAACATAACATTATTGCACTATGAAGTGCCCCCTGGAGATTTTTCTGTGAACTATACAATTGCTTGCTGGCTATGTCAACTCAAATCACCAAAAAGGGAGATTAAGAAAGTAAAATGGATGTTTTATAAATCTATTTAGTGACAAACAATATGCGCTGGAATGACACAAAAGATGAACATTATTTATCCAGTGCTATTCACATGCTTAACTATTCACATGTGGAATGTTTTCATCCTTGGAAAGCATCCATCACACAAGTTGGCTTCATAATCTTTTTCCATAATCTCGGCAGGTTGAGTAAATGTTTACAAGTGAGAGATCTAGTATGCGATTCTTCTATGTCTTAATGTTGGCAGATAAAATGTACACATTTATCATATTTATTCTAAAACAAAATGTGTCATGATCAGGCAAGAACTGCACATATCCGACACTAGCAGAAGTTGATAAACTAGTGCATACTTATCGTTTAACTGGGTATGTGTCCTTTGGCCGTGTGTACAAGCCTCTGGAAACTACTTCAAAAGAAACTCTGCTGGCCCCCAAGTAAAAAAAGTACGCAATTATACGCACGCACGTAGCAAGGCAACACCCACCAACACCCATGACACTCCCCTCTCCCGGCCGTGCAGTCGTAGACTTACACCTCCATAGAGCACCTCTAACTTTACGTGTGTGTATATGTGTGCCGTACGTGCGATTCTATGTAACCGCACCCTCAAAGACTCATTTAAATGCCTCCCCCCACCCACTTTAACATAACATTTCAGGTACGTATTTTAACCCCGCCCATCCGTATGTATGTCCCCAAGTGCGACATACATACGCACGTGCATATATTCTATGTTACTTGCGTAAAGTTACTACGCATGCGTAGGTAAACCATACCTAAAAATACGCATGCTACTTCACGTGAAAACAGATCTGTGAATATGGCCCAACATCAGGAATAATATTTACTGGAAGGATATCTTTTATCTCAATATTAGTACTACAATATATTTTTGGGCTAATCTAGCGCTACAGTCACCCCTCTAACTTGTTCAAATTCACTTCTGTGGGTGCTGGCATCACCCCTGTACTGTTTAGCTCGTTGAGATTTATATTCAGCACTGACCTCGTATTTTGCTATTATTCTTTAAAATAGCCAGAAGGAAGGATGAACAAACTTACTTTTTAGGAGTATTAATAGGCTTCTCTCAACCCAAGTGTTTCTGTTCTGGTATAAACCATGGTTTAATTGACCGTTGTGGAAGCCATAAATCTTACTGGAAGCTGAGGGATTCCTACTGTGAGTAAGACTTTCCACTAGGTGACCTCATCTGCTTGGAAGAATGTGCCTCAGACTGCAAAACAACTACAATGATTTTATTTCGTAACCTACCTCTTCCACCAACTCACAAATTTATTGGGACAGTGTAAAGCCAGTGCTATAGTAACAAAATACTAACACAGTCATTGTGTGGACTGTGGCCAAACATATCATTTTCCTGCATATGGTCTCTTTGTTTAATGTATGTCTTGGTAAGGCAGTGATATCACTCTTTGAATTTAATAAAGGATCCATAGGGAGCAATAATGGCAAACGCTCAAGTAGTGATGAAAATCGTCTTATTACACAAATAGGAACCAGCACTAATTTATTTGCCTACACAGTTTATCCGTTGTGTATTGCACGTCACTGGAGCATTAGACTTGAGTCAGCGCCCAAACTCTGCTAATGAAAACCTTTATTCCCATAAGCTAAATTGTTCTTAAATGGCAGGAGCATAAAATGCAGCTGTCACAAGCCAGCTGGCTGAATGTAGCTATGTGGTTCCCCTCCAGGAGTCTGGATCCATGCATCATCTTCTGCTGTATATATTCTGAGATATTTATGCTGTGTTTTACAACTAAACAGATTTTTTTGGCAATATAATAGGATTTAATTCATCTCGGTACAAAAAAAGACCAACCATTTGTTTAGAATCTTCTTAATATGAAAATACAAATGTCAATAAACTTCTATAATTTGAGCTAGCATTCATACATACTATTCACATTCATTTGCAAATATATTTTATCTGATTGTCCTAGATTTCTAGTTTAAGCGGAATGACCTCAAAGTATGCAGTATAGAAGATCTTCCTGAATTACATAATATATATATTTATTGGTCCAGCAAACACAGAGAATTACAGTTCAATACATATAGGGCTGAATCCTATGCAAAATGCTTGATTTCTGCAAGCAAAAAGTGGAAAGTGACCACATACACACACCCCCGCTTCCAATACAGATCTGGATCCCCCTGATCCAGACTTCCATACTGCAAGTCTTTCTGACAATGGGGCAGATTGAGTACATCTACAGGAGAGGGAGAGAGGAAAAAGGTGCTGCTGTAGGGGCAGGGCTAAATGATGCGATTTATGCAAATCACGTCATTTAGTCACACCCTCTGTCTGACACTACTGCAAGTTATAGTGTTCCTCTCAGCTCTTATTCTGCCATTACACTTTATAAATGCCTCTTTTATATATAAAATTACCGGCCAACAGCTGCACATATGAAAGCACTCACCCGAGTTGCACCTGCCCTATCATTGTTAAACTTTTTCTTTATGGTGAAATATCCATTACTGTGCAATGTGCTTTCATTTCCAGTATGAGAATCATAGCCTCATTAATTATTGCAAATAAATGTAGTTTTGAGACCAGTAAAGTAAAGGCATTCTTCTTAAACGTGCTAACGTCGAGTCAGTCGGCTTAGCTTCTAATTAACCCTTAAAGTACCCTCACCCTATCAAACAATGAAGAGACTTTAGTTTTAAAAAAAAAAAGGACTCATCCTAGTCCTTGTATTTAATAACAAAAAAATATATAAACATAAACAATGTCACAAATATGTATAATCATAACAATAGCAACATGCAGACGGTGATGAAAGAAGGGAGTACAGTCTGTAACGCCTTGCTTAGAAAAATAATCACAAAGTGGTGGAGTAACCCCACTTCCATTGGCGCCCGCCTTCCACCTCGGAGAGAATTCACACTTTCTCACGGTTAACCCACTGAACACCAGGCCCGCCAATAAAATGAAACACGGTGTATACCGGGCTAACGGAGAAGAAGACTGCTTGGCTCAACCACCACTCTGCCTCACGGGATACTCCCGTTGCACTGCACTGCCTTTCCCGCCGCCATCAAATTCTGCTGAAAGAAAGAGAAAGAACTACCGATTCTTAAGCCTCAAATCATAACAGCTAAAAGGGGGAGGGCGGTTTGGTGAATTCCAAAGCACCCCTCACAGGGGGATTTTAAGCAAAGACCCCCATGTCTCCTCCACTCTACACCATTGAGTCAAAAAGCCATAACAATTAAACAAATAAGATTGCCAGCCCCAACCTCTTCCCAGCTCGCAGTTTAATCTCCCTTGGGTTTATTTAACCCTCGGTTAACCTAATAATTGAGACCGCGTAAAACTTCCTAGAATTAAAAAATGTGGTTTAGATATCAGTGACCCCAACCAGATGCCCCAAGTAAGATATATAAGTAAAAATAAATATACATAACTGAAGCCTTCATCCTGCGTAGTTTTTGACTTAATTAAGTAATTTTTTATTTTTTTTGCTTTCGAAATGTCACTTCTCAAATGTGACTCCAACATTTGTCTGTATGATAGTACATACACAGGTTTATGTCTTCTTTACTCGCTGTTTTTGGCAGTATTGTCCAGTTTTTAGGTTTCTGTCCTGCTCAGAGCAGCTTTAATTAAGATTTTGGCAGATGATTGTAAGGGACTGGCTAGCACTAATAGAGTACTAGAAATGCCCCTGGGGTGTGGATGTGCAACCATGAGCATACCCTTTGTGATGACAACTCCCATACCCTCAATGTTCAGAGGCATGGCTTTCATTGCAATGAGAACATTTACACATTTTTAGCTAGGATTTATCCCCCAAACAATTAAAATGAGTTTGTGAGTACTGAACACACAAGACAAGCCACTGGACTGGACCAGGGCTCACTCATTATGTACTGATACATATTACTTGTCATACATCAAAACATTGAGGCTATGTTAGTCAAGACAGGCCTTGAACACAGTCTTGGAAATGAAGAGGTCATCCAGGGTTGTGCCTCGCACTCTGATATAGTTCTAGACAGCCCCTTAACCTCCTTTCCGCACTTTCATTTTCTCACACTGAAAAGTACTTTTCACCTATATCTTTATATTTTCTTGATGCCTGTTTATTGTGAGATAATAAACCTTGTCTTTTTACACGGAGCTCTATATAGCCTTATTCGGGTTTTTGTTTTTTTTGATTGTTTGGTGTTGGCTGTATTACTGTCGACTTTTGATTATCTAGCTGGTAACTGTAGCCAGTTTCCATGTACACACAGATCACATAATTGATGTAGCAAAGTGTCACATTTTATGCAATGTTGTTTCAATGGTAAATCTGCAATAGATTTTAAGGCTGTCAGAAATGACTGTAATATATATAAAAGTGATAGATCACAATGATTTATTCTAAACTGAAAAAATGTATCATTTCTGAAGTTGCCAGTTTATACAGTATGTAATATGTGCAGATTGTGGATCGCAGCCATCTGTACCTGGAATATCTTGGTTATTATATTATAGTTGTGACAAGCATGGAAATTCACATCTGGAAATAACTTGCAAATAACCTTTTCACTGCAGTCTTGTGTATTTAGGTATGGGTTGATATATGTGGGTGGTTTGTTGAATTCTATAACTATATCTTCCATACTTTCAAACTCATCATTACATAGTACTTGAATGGATTTTAAGCAGGTAAAACATAATTATGTGCAGGCATCTGCGTGTACATGTTTAGGCGTGCTAAGCGGTACTGTAACTCATCACTCTACTTTGAAGATTCTATACAGAGCGGTACTGGATGTCATATAACTTCCTACTTATACCCTAGTCGAGACAATGCTTTCCCTCAAACGTAGACTTCATGAAATAAGAGCAGAATGTTACATCTGGGCAAAGCCATGCTGTATTTCATGGGAAGTAAACTCAGTATTGCCTACTTTCTATTCCCTCCAAGAGATCTCGGATGGAAGAAATAGATGCCAGTATGATGGCAGGGCCTAATGAAGCAATTTATGCAAATCGCTCCCTTAAGCCCGGCCCCCTGTCCATTATCGCTGGGGTGGCTGGTGCTTGAGGACGAAAATTATGTTGTCAAGTTCCGCCCAATCTCTAGCAACTCTAAGCAGTGGGGCAGGACTTGCGGGAAATTTGCATGCTCTTTACTTATAAACTGTTATTTAGAGCTGTAATATAAATATTGGTGAAAAGACAGCGCAAAAGGAACTGACTAAAATAAACCAATAAATAAATGAAAATACGACATACAGGTAAAACAGTCTTAAAAGGAAGGTCCTTAAATTCACATAAAAGTCAGTGATGATGCCATGGACGGAATAATCCAGAAAAAACTTCCCCTTGATATTCCTGCAATTATTGTGATATTCCACAGATCATACAAGGGAGAAATTATAAGTAATTAATATATAATACCCAAAAAATTCACAATGATACAATCAATAATAAATTAAAATTATTTTACTGATTAAAAATAAAATATTGATACAAATATGCACATATCATAAAACAATAGGATCAATTTAGTTAAATAAATCCATTAAATATAAATAAAAATAAATAAAATGTAATAAATAAATAAATGCATAGTTTAAATAAGTAAGTTTAGTGTTACATGTGTTGGTTCCCTCTTCCCCCATTTTACAATCTCTGAAAGAAGTAGATAGCTATAGAGGGTGTTTGTAGGTTGTTTTACTGTATGTACTGTAGGTGTCCTGCAAAGGGGTTGGTAATTAAAGGCTTCTGTGTCTCCTTTCTTGTGTTATCTGGCAAATCAATGAAAAATATGATTTTTCAGTACAAAATGCTGCAGTTTTCAGATATTTAAGCATTATTTATTGTAGAGCATCATACCACACAAACAACATAGCTACCCAAAGATAACAAGTACATTTTACAATGTGCAAACAAAGACTGAAAACTAAATGCACAGATCCATATTTTGTGCCATAAAGGCCTTGTCATTATCAATATTTCTCCCTCTCTTACAGATCACTACATCCAGATTTTAGCTTGTGAGCATGAGTGTGTTAGAGAACTTTCTACACGTCCTGGACGACTGTCGCCCATTGAAAACTTCCTTCCCTTGCACTATGACTTCCTCCAGTTCAGCTACTACAGAGGTAACAGTGGCCCTGATCCACACTTAAGAATGTACCTAAATATAAGCAGGCTGTGTGCGTATCTTGGCACTTTATTGCAAATTGCGCATGCACGATCTACAAAACCTGTTAGGCACAGAGTTCAACTCCGCACCTAATGAGATCCGTAAGAAGGGTCATGCCCTACTCCATAAGTAGGAAGTTAAGAAAAGTGGGTGGGGGGAGTCATTTAAATAGAGCTGGATGGGCTGGGTTTTCAGCGTACTTTTGCAAAATCAGCACAAACCTATGCATGGAGAGATAAGGCAGCCTTATGGATTCAGAAGTCAGCTAAAATCTGTAGGAATGAGGAGAGTGGCATGGGAGTTGCCTTGCCACTTAGCTGCGTATATTTGCGAATCCGTGCATACTTATTTCACTCTTATTTGTGAATCCGTCCCAGTGACACTATTTTGAGATGCCTGTTAAGCTGGGCATACACTGGGACGATTATCGATCCCATACACCTCCTCTGCTGGGACCGATAATCCTAGCAGAAGAGGGGGGCAGGGCTAGTACTGTACTGCTCTGAAAGCATAGATATACAGCAGCGGTTATTGCAGGCAGTGATACAGATAAGAATCAGCCGAAGCCGCACTTCAGACAGTGTGCTTATGGCTGATCCCTGTTTTGTACTACTGTTTGCAATAACTGCTGCTGTATATCTATGTACTATGCTGCTCTGACAGCTTTCAGAGCAGCTTTGTACATAGATATACAGGAGCAGCATTGAAGAATAGGAAGCCATTCAGCTTTCTGATTGGCTCCCTTAAAATATTGGGAGTTTGCTCCCGATTTAAATAAAAAACATGTCAAAAGACCAAATAATCGTACCAGAGTGTTTCTGCTGCGTTTATTTGGCGTTTGAAAAAATTAATCTTGGCCATACACTAATAATTGGGTGATCGGGCCGATAATCGCTCTAGTGTATGGCCAGCTTTTGTCTGTAACTCCAGTATATGTGCATGCAACCTAATATATATTTCTGTCTCTGGCTGCAAGCCCTCTTCAAAATCTGGTACATAAAGACATGTAGAGAGATTTATAATAATTAGGGGCTAGATCCAGCCTTATCATTCTGTGGCTTAGGCTCTGAGGCCAGATCCCACTGGATTCAGCCCTCTGTGTCTGCGAATAAAGGCTTGCTTGTACCGACATATAATCCAAGGACCATGTTATCTCCATGTTGTCCACATTTCAGATGTGGATGTGAGGAAGTGTGGATATATGGAGGTCACTTGGAACGGCCTCTCTGTACTATCAGCATGGTGACTCGTGAGTAGGTCATGAGTTCAATTCCTGGACTGGGGCTTATCTGTGTGGAGTTTGTATGTTCTCCCTGTGTCTGCGTGGGTTTCCTCCCACATGCCAAAAACATTGATGGGTTAATTTGCTACTGACTAAATTGACCTGTGTAGGTATGTGTTATTAATTAATATATAGCTCCAATGGGGCTGTGGGTCCCAGTTGTGAACTGGCTGGGATTTTGATTGCATATGCTTTGAGGAGGCATTGCAATCGATCCACGGAGCACCGAGCTTTCGGTGCTCCAAAAACTTAGTAAAAATAGTCCCCCACTCCTTTCCCTAATTCTTACCCTAACCCTCCCCTCTCACTACTCTAACCGTAACCGTCCCTTCCTGGCAGCTTGACCCTAACCCTCCCTTCCTAGCATCCTGACCCTATCCCTCCCTTACTTGCAGCCTGACCCTAACCCTCCATCTCCTGCAGCCTGACCCTAACCCTCCCTTCCCTACAGCCTGACCCTAACCCTCCCTACCCCACACAGATAGTTTACTCACCTGTCTCTGGTCCGGCGATATCAGCGGCAGAGGTTCGGCGGAGGGATATCGCTAATTGTGAAAGTGAATGGGTGAAGTATGTCGAACGGCAACCACTCAAGCGGGGGCAGTGAATTATGTTAATGTTTATGTTCTCTGTAAAGCCCCTCGGACAATTTGTGGTGCTGTATAAATAAGCATTAATAATAATAATAATGATAATAATACATAAATAATAATAATATCAGCATACCTCATTTCTGTGATATATATTTCACTAATGCTAATATTGTATATGTACTATAGGCTGTTATCTCTTCTATAAATATAATTAAATCACATTGAAGTTGTTCAATTTGCATTCAGTTGGAGACCATGTGAAAGCACTGGAATATGCCAAGACCTACCTGCTCTTCCATCCTGAGGATACAGATGTGTCTGACAATGTCAGCTTTTACGAAAGCCTCGTAGCTGACTATCTAGATCCAGCAGACATCAAACCGAATAAGGTGAGAGGAAGAACCAATACTTTGAAAACACTTATTGTGATATCAGTGAGTGGAATCTAGGTCTATTGCCATATAATAATAATAATTAGCATAGTACTAACAAGAGTACTGTTCATTAGCCCACACACTGTGATAGATCTGTAGTACACTGCATGTGGAATTAACAGGGAAGAGAAGGCTTTGCATCAACACATGAACAACAATCAAATAAAGTTTACAACAAGAAAGGAGACCCAAAAACCAAGAGGAATGGTAACAAAAAGGGAGAGAGACATTAAAAAGCTTACACTGAACAAAAACACTCAGGAGGATAACTATATGCAGTACCGACCTTACATTTAGTTTAAAGCAATATCTAATACTGTTGTTAATGGAATAATTCCATCATGTTATTGGTGGTTGAGTCAGTGCATGTGTCTTGTGCCACAAAATTGGAATTACTAGGACCGGATGTGTTCCGACCATGGGAGCCTCTTAATAATAGGGTAAGATGCTGATCTAGTAATAGGGTAAGATGCTGATCTAGTAATAGGGTAAGATGCTGATCTAGTAATAGGGTAAGATGCTGATCTAGTAATAGGGTAAGATGCTGATCTAGTAATAGGGTAAGATGCTGATCTAGTAATAGGGTAAGATGCTGATCTAGTAATAGGGTAAGATGCTGATCTAGTAATAGGGTAAGATGCTGATCTAGTAATAGGGTAAGATGCTGATCTAGTAATAGGGTAAGATGCTGATCTAGTAATAGGGTAAGATGCTGATCTAGTAATAGGGTAAGATGCTGATCTAGTAATAGGGTAAGATGCTGATCTAGTAATAGGGTAAGATGCTGATCTAGTAATAGGGTAAGATGCTGATCTAGTAATAGGGTAAGATGCTGATCTAGTAATAGGGTAAGATGCTGATCTAGTAATAGGGTAAGATGCTGATCTAGTAATAGGGTAAGATGCTGATCTAGTAATAGGGTAAGATGCTGATCTAGTAATAGGGTAAGATGCTGATCTAGTAATAGGGTAAGATGCTGATCTAGTAATAGGGTAAGATGCTGATCTAGTAATAGGGTAAGATGCTGATCTAGTAATAGGGTAAGATGCTGATCTAGTAATAGGGTAAGATGCTGATCTAGTAATAGGGTAAGATGCTGATCTAGTAATAGGGTAAGATGCTGATCTAGTAATAGGGTAAGATGCTGATCTAGTAATAGGGTAAGATGCTGATCTAGTAATAGGGTAAGATGCTGATCTAGTAATAGGGTAAGATGCTGATCTAGTAATAGGGTAAGATGCTGATCTAGTAATAGGGTAAGATGCTGATCTAGTAATAGGGTAAGATGCTGATCTAGTAATAGGGTAAGATGCTGATCTAGTAATAGGGTAAGATGCTGATCTAGTAATAGGGTAAGATGCTGATCTAGTAATAGGGTAAGATGCTGATCTAGTAATAGGGTAAGATGCTGATCTAGTAATAGGGTAAGATGCTGATCTAGTAATAGGGTAAGATGCTGATCTAGTAATAGGGTAAGATGCTGATCTAGTAATAGGGTAAGATGCTGATCTAGTAATAGGGTAAGATGCTGATCTAGTAATAGGGTAAGATGCTGATCTAGTAATAGGGTAAGATGCTGATCTAGTAATAGGGTAAGATGCTGATCTAGTAATAGGGTAAGATGCTGATCTAGTAATAGGGTAAGATGCTGATCTAGTAATAGGGTAAGATGCTGATCTAGTAATAGGGTAAGATGCTGATCTAGTAATAGGGTAAGATGCTGATCTAGTAATAGGGTAAGATGCTGATCTAGTAATAGGGTAAGATGCTGATCTAGTTCTTAATTCTTGTTTACTTATATGAATGAGTATATGCCCGGCTGATCCCCCAGCGCATGGGCACCTAGGTCATACCTCTTGTACCTAATAAGAAATCCACTGTTTCCCAGAAGTAGCTGAGTCTTGGAGATGTTTTATCAGAGTTGGCTAGTAGCCAGGATGATGAGCACAAGACACAGGTCTGCACAATATACTGGATGCTACAGTAATTGCTATAGTTTGGGAATGGGGAAAGAAGCTCATAAGAGCTGTATAATAGTGCTTGTGTTGCTTTTTCAGGAGGCTACAGATTATGTTAGACGTCACAGGTTGGAATCTGAAATCCTCCACTCTGCAGCTGCAGGACTGGGATTTTCATATAATGAGCCGGTGAGTGCACACAGGGCAGAAAAATACATTGTATAAAAAAAAACATATTCTATATAATAATGTAAGGAATGCAACTTTATAATACACATGATCTCTGAGGAGTGGATGGAGCTTAAAATGTACCTTGTTTTGTTAAATTAAGTATGACTAAAAAGGTAAAATGATAAATGCAAAAGAGATTGAATAGTGTTTTTCACATTTCTATTGTTTTACTGACAAAGGTGACTTAACAGCATAATAAAAACCCAAACTAAAAAACTCTAAACCCAACAAGTGCTTTTTCCTCCCCCACCACAGTATCCAGCTGTGGGCATAGTGCGATAGTGTTACGGCTCATTTGACAACAACATTATTCAAATAATATGAGTACTCAAGTCCATCCACAAAATAAACTCTCATTAATGGCTCAGAAATGCTTTCATCTTTACAGAATGTATGTGAGGAAGGATCCTCTTAGAACCAATGAATGAGTTAACTGAATAGCATTCAGAAGAGCAGACCGTGTTGTAATAAACAAGGCCTTGTGCAGCTCATTCACCTGACTTCACTACCAGCAGACGTTAATGCAGCGTGAAAACCAGGACTTGCAGATAGTAATTCAAACTTATTGTTCCTACTGAGCTGTAATCAGTTTTGTCAGATAGATAGAATATTTAACAACAATCTTGGATTCTACGAGCTAATGATGTAGTCTACCTAATGCTGTCCACATTTCTGTCCCACAAAACTACAAACCAAGCACATCTAACCTTCCCCCATAATAATTTCTTAAATAAAACACACTGACAGTGCACAAATAAGAGATATCTCCGTTTATTTACCAGCATTACATTACATGTCTTAGAAAGCACGAGCACAGAACATAACATCTAAAACATCTATCAGTCCCATACCCTCTTGCCAACATTGTATAAGACAGTTAGATAACATGACTCAAGACCCCCACAAGAAGCAGGTCGGTAACACTGTTCAAAACAAATTGGACAAGGGAGGGCCTCACGATCGTACAACACATTACTAGACCAATTGCATTGCATACAGTACTCTATATTTAAAGCTGTGTCTAAAAAGCTATTACAGCAAGAACAAACCATGAATAGCTGCTGCAAATGAACCATGTGACATTTATGTTGCAGATTTTATCCCATTTAACAACATTTTGTAAGCATTATTTCCAAGTGCTATCACTTGTTCGCAAAAGACATAGTGTTATCTCCCATGCCCTTTGCCCCATCTTTAGAATGCTTGTTAATTCCCGTTAGAGGCAGTGTCCTATATAGCTTACGTTTACTAGTCTGGTAGTAATGGACATTATTGATGTTTATATATAGGCTGCCACAAGGTGTTTTCAGCACTACAGTGGAGATACACAGGGCAGACAAATTAACAAAAAAAGAAACTGTATAACAAGGTAAGAAAATAAATTATGTGGATAAAGCAGTGCAGAGTAGTGGGGCAGTGGAGCAACAAGGGGGACACCAGTTAAAGAGCGAGAGAGATGGTTGCTGTGAGGCACTAAAGAGCTGTGAAGGCAGGTAGATAGAGATGGGGGAGTAGATGGCCCTACTCATGTGGGCTTACAGACTAGGCGGTAGGTGGCCATGTAAGCTATTACATTTAAATAAACACTATACTAATTGTTTTGCTAATTTTCCTGAATTATGAATTACTCTCTTGTAGGACTTTTGGATTACTGGTGGGGATCGCCAGGATGAAAACAGGTATGTTTATTTATGACATCATTTCATCACTTAACCCATAATTAACGACAGTCATTAACCTGTTGCTACCATCCTTCTAAACCTGGGCAGCTGATTAAAACACTGGCTAATAGAAGAAATTGAATTTTTAACACTTTGCTAGTAATCCTTAAAAAAATATCATAGCTGTTAAGTCTAACAAATTATTTAAAAATCGAATAAATGACATTGGCCCAGATCCTGGGCTACGGACATCTGGGGAATTATGCACTCTGCGTGCGTAATTCCCCAGTCAGCTATAATGTGCATGCGCACATCATGGCTACGCTAGCGTACCGGCCAACTGGCCAATACATTAAAGGGGCCGGGCCACCTTGGTACGTATTCCGTATCTCCACCGTATAGGCGGAGATAGGCATTTAAATTATGGAGTGGAGCGGGGGAAGGCCCATTATGACAAGGTCTGCGGACGTAATTACGCAGACCAAGTCGTAAATTATAAGGTAGGAATCTGGACACTTACATCCTTGAGCGGTGAGTGCAGGGAGCCTGCACTCCCCGCTATACTGTCGTACCTAAAGGCCACGCATTTCCGTAAGACGTGCGTTGGTCTGGATCCAGCCCATTATTCCTATAAAACAATCTGTAAAACTCAATACTAAACTTGGTTATTGATCACCGCGTTAACCAGTCACAATGTGATATTTGAGCCTCCAATGACCTAGTTCATTAGATTTCAACCATGTTTTTATAAAGAGGCCCTTTTCATGCTACACTGGTTATGTTAGCAGTAACTAAACCTGACCAAACTCTATACGATGTCCCTGACATAATGCTCAATTGGTTTCCACACACTGATCTATAATCTGCGCCTATCCTAATCTGAACACCACAATCCTATTATGAGGGCAAAGCGTTTAGGACCATTTTGCCGGTCCTTGTCATACACTGTGCGATAACTGGGATATCAGAAGAACGTCGCCTTCATATATATAGTGTATGGTCAGCTTAACGCCAGTCTCTTTGCTCAGTAGAGAGGAGTAGTGAGGTCTAAATCCATAAATAAGACTTTGGGCCTGATCCAGACTTAACATCAGAAATAATATCATAATATCATTATACAGATGCATGTGTACCTAAGTTATGCACTACTAAGGATTATGCACCTGCCCGGCACACCTCTCACACGTACACAGCTGCCTTATGTGTTCAGACCCTGCCTTAACTTTTTCTTGCATATATCTGTGCGCACATAATGCCTTGTCGTACGTAAGTGCCTAACCCAGCCCGTACTGTACAATTTACATGCCTCCCTCTGCCCACAGTTTGTATATTAGGCTTTTGTAGGGATGTCACGCTTTATCATATGGAGTTACGTATGATCAGAGTTACCATGAGTAACATCTGCCGTGCGCATGTGCAGTGCCTTCCCTCAGCCAGATTTACACATGCCGCGAGCATAAATTGGCTGCCGTTAGTAAGTCTGGTTCAGGCCCTTTGTTGATAGATCTGTATATTAAGTAGAAGTTGTCTTGATACTCAGAGGGCGCATCATCGTGTTATGTTTACATGAAAAATATCTCCGACTCTTCTTGTTCACATCTGATAGGATGCTGTCGGGGACTGAGCTGACTGATGTCACTGGGCTCTTATCAGGAAAAAAGGCTGTGCTGAAAGTTGATAGAGAACTGAGAGAGGGTAAGTGTAACTAATATTGAATGACCTCTTTGGTTCAATCTGGTGTCTTTTGTACAATCTAATGTGTTTTGTACTATCAGGTATCACTATATGCTAATGCTCAGTGTTTATTATTATCTCTGTTTGAATCTGTTCATACTGAAAATGAAATTTATGGTATTACTTTTCACTGTTGTGTTATTTGGTGCCCTCTAGTGTTTATTTTCAGAATTTAACTAGAACTAGTGCATTCAAGTATACTGTACATAGTGGGGCAGATCCTCGGCAGGGCCGTCTTAACAGAATTGTAGGCCCCGGGCAAAGCAATGCACAGGGCGACCCCCCCATCATAGGAATAGAAATGTCCCCCAGTATTCCCAAGTAATAATAAAATAATTAAACTTTAAAAAAATATAACAATTAACGTAACATTTATGTGTAAGACTCAGTTCAGGTTAATTTTAGGCTCAAGATTTAATTTTCCTCTTCTCATATTATTTATTATACCTCCCCCATTCAGATACATCCTACTCCCCAAATTACATATTACACTTCTCCTGGAAATATTATACCTTTCCCCATATGATGTATTAGACTCTTGTTACATCCCTCTCCACACATTACACCATCCACCCCCCCTCTGTTACATCCCTCTCTACAAATTATAGTTCCCTTAATGCTCTTATCTCCCTCTCCACATA